>JACCPG010007770.1:0-27059 GCA_016069955.1 Drepana arcuata
TAAGCACTCATTTGCATACTTGTCATTTACCTCAAGCTCAATGCTTACTTGAAACTATTTACGACACTTTCAATGACTAAATTCACTGTGTTTTTAGTCGTATTTATCATTACGTGGCCAGATTTCGATTCGAAATGCGCTCCTAGAAGAATCTATTAGACACTCTTTTGGGGTAATATATTTTGGTACCAACCTGACAGATGACGAGTCAATCGCCGTCCAACAGATGCGACTTTGCCCATGTCTTTAAAACTTTTCTTATTTGTATGCAGACTTCTTTAATATAAGTTTACGTATACCAAAGCTTCACTATGAAGTCACGGGTACAAGAAAACCAATTAATTTAAAATAATGAATTTCAGATGTTAAGAAAGCATCTCATTTTAATATCGCCAGATGCAAACTACTCGCATCGTAACACAGGATATTACGTCTTAGAACAGCTGTCGAGTTTATCCGACTAGTTCTCATCTGGATCAATGCGAATGAATTCATACCACCTGCTCGTGATCTTAAAAGGGGAGATTGTCTGGCAAATGGTGCACACCTTGCATTACACATACATACAGGAGTATTAATACAACGTGCAACCTGATATGAAGTAAACAACCAACTTGAACCAACCGGAAATTTGTATTTGAATTGCAACTAAGCAAGTGGGAATGGCTATTTTAAAGCATTCGATGTCCTCTGATTCTCCATTAAGCTTTTTGAAAACCCGTGTCGTGACGTATTATTCAAATGTGTCTACGAGGCAGATCTACAAACGTCTAATTTATATGTCCCACACACTATTGAATCACACAACAGCACATCATCGTAAGCCGCTACTATAATATCAAATACAATTAGTAACTGAGCAAATTTCATACAATGTGTTTGGGATGGAAAGTTTTGGGCCTTGCTCATGACTTTTATAATGATCTGGCGGGAATCGAAAATTCCGCCTTCTGCATCAGCAATTCACTCCACTGCAGCAGCCTTCATAGCATGGCATTGTTACTCTTTTATATATAAGTTTTACTAATTGTTTATAGGTGTATAGTTTTTCATTCACGTACTTAACTATAAACAATCTCTTCTCCTCTCCTCTCCAATAAAATAAGTATTCCTATGTTATATTCCATTCCTATATGATATGAAAATACTTATGGTCGTCAGAATATTTATAGGGTGAGATAAATTATTAATCAAATCAAATTATTACTGACATGATATTTTATAAATATGTATAAATAAAAATCATATCTTTCACACATGTGTTTCGATTGCTTCGATGTTGTTGTCTGTGTTTCGAAGTTTATGTATAGATCCAGCAATAAGTTTGCCATAGAAATTAAATTTTAAATAGACAGACCACGTTTGCCTTTCACCTTAAATTAAATAACGATGCGTGCTCAATATTGTTAGATCTTTATGTAATAGTTGTATTTGAATGGTGTAAATGTTTCATGAATGACGTCCGTCTGCGTCCTCGAACTTTCACTCACTTGACCTTTTCCTTCCAAGTACTCTTTGCTATTTATTGTCAATATTACTTAATCAATACTAAGTAACCAGACAGTACCACGGGCTTATAAAAGGTACCAATTTATCATACAGACAATTAAATATATAAATTAAATATATACAGCCCTGAAAGAGTTCACAAATTTTATTGCGACATACTTGATTTTAATCGATATATATAAACCTTCGCATATTAGAGGCTATACAATATTGTTACGAAGGATCCCTAATGAGATAATTAGGATAGTCATTGGGTAATTTCAAAAGCTTGTCACGTTAAAATTGATACATGACAGTATATACATACAGTGACGATAGCATGTTATCTTGCTAAAGCTTCTGCGATTTAAACATGAATTTACGAAGTATTATAAGTCTCTCTAAGACTATTTATAAACAATAAGCAAACAAATGCATGCGATGGTAGTAAAAACAAAGACAGCACAAACGGGTGAAACCGCTGAAGTCGTCTAGTTGGATAGTGAAGCAACATGAATTCGATTCTCAACCCAATATCAATATATTTTTCGCTTTCTGTCCCGAATGATAGTGAAAGAGTAATTCGTTACTTTCTTAAAATAATAATAATTGGAAACCAGGACTTCGCTCGACTCTGCACTTTGCTCAAGCCGTGGTGGCTGAGTGGTTCGAGCAGTTGCCTGCGACGCAAAGGACGCAAGTTCGAATCCCGACTGTACCAATAAGTTTTTCTGAACTTAAGTACAGTGATTAGTCACACCACGAGCTTTACGGTGAAGGAAAACATCGAGAGGAAACCTGCATACGTCTGAGAAGAAATTCAAAGGCGTATGTATAGTCGTGCTTGAGTAACGACGATGGACTCGCCATCTGTCACGTTGCCACCTAATATACCTCTGGCGGAAAGTGGGGGTGTGGGTATTACCTATACACCTCTGCCTACCCCTTCGGGGACCCTTGTAGGAAGGTGTGAGTATATATTATATTATTATTATTATTATTTTATTTTTAAAGGGACGATGGAATGGTTCTCTTTGAATGATTTTTCAGGAGTCCTTTTTTCTACACTCATGTATAATTATGTAGGCCCAATGTAGGTGGCGACTCTTGTGGGAAGGAGATATATTACACTTATCCAGTTCATACCGCAAAGCTTCGCTTAGTTTGGGACTAGGTTAATATGTTCGTCAGTCACACGGTACAGTCACAATGTAGGGAAACACTATAGATATCAGGCTTATATCAGGATTTTACTACTGAAATTTACTACAGGAGCTCTAACGACTAGAACAGACGGTCGTCAAATACATAATTCGCCTTAGACAACTCTCACTCGTAATTTTGTTTAGTCATTAGACAATTCGTGTGTTGTAGTAGCCATGGCGTGATCCCATGACTCTGATGTAGGTAGACCACACACGGATCGTGATTGTATTGTGACCACGCAATCGAATGACGAAGTAAATTATTTACGGCTTCTGAATTTAGATTACCTACGATACTTTCATTTCTTTTTTTTCATCATTTCATCTTTCATAATGTTTGATATTAATATATCGTTACACGGACCCGTAGCTGTACTTTTAAAAAACGAACTTTATTTTAGGTTTCATTGATTACTACTTATATTGATTTTCATTTTTTTTAATGATTATTCCCCAATTGGAATCAAACCGCTACCTCAAGCTTCACAGCTAGGAGCATTGATCACTAAGCCCGCTCTCAATTTCTTCCAAAGTTCTGTTTTCTTAACTCAATTGCTTTCACAGAAATGGACGCAGATAAGATTCACTTCGTTTATAGAGCAGTTGGTTTGCAAGTCAACCAAATCTATATCGTAGGAAACGTCTTGAATTATTCAGGCAGTTAATGAAATTTATATATAACGCGGTCGCTGAGGCAGACAGAAGCCAGTGATTTGAAAGCGACGCCACAGATCCAGTCGAGATATTTATATAGAATTTTTCAAACGTGGTTTCAAATGGGAACGATTCCTTTATATAACTACCCTTCTAAAAACGCTTTTAAATTACAAACCAGCATAACAGGACTGGAAATATTCTAAGACGCATAAGGGATATATCAGAAGTGATACATCAACCAATATTTTATAGGGAATGCATCAACATATATTGAATCCAAAAGAAATACGTAAGATTTGATATATTATTTATAATTAATGTTATTTGCTGTTAAGCCTTATCGTGCAAAAATTTGTTTATCTTCCTTTAAAAGTTATATCGAATTTTGAAGAGGGATAAACACTAGGGTCGCAAACAAGCATATGGCCCATCTGATGGGAAGCGGCTACCGTAGCCTATTACATACGCTCACAATACCGAAGTATCACTTGCGCGTTGCCACTCTGTGTTCGGAGATTTATACAGTGTTGGCAGCATAATGGGATTAATGCCTCTGCTGCAAACACAATATAGCTATCCTCCCCTTCCCCAAGGAGCGAATTATTGGAAACCACGCTTTGTCACGTCTTAATGTCCTGATATAGCAGCGGTGTAATGACTAGATAAAGTTTACCAGCTCATTTTGAGAAGATAACCACGCTTGCAGCATATTAAGTGTCTTATTTCACAGCTCTTCCTTCAAAGATCTGACTACCCATTTACTATAAATACATATGGAAATACCTGTAATCGTTACAAACCGGTTGCAATATTGTATAAGAGGTACTTAGTCGGGAAACTCTAATTTTCAGCGAAAGAATCAAGCGTTCCTTTAATGCCTCGTTACGTGGATGAAAAGAAAAACAAATCAAAGTAGCACATTTGTTTTTCTTTGTATGTAATGTATGTAGATCGTGCGTCATACCCTGTGTAATGTAAATGGGGTGTCAAAATAGGGCTAACGTTACCATGAAGACCAAACCTACAACAAAGGGTGCTTAAAGTAATACGATTGTTCATTACACGAATATTACCTATAACAAAATGCTTTTTATATAACATTCCGGAAATTTTAAATTTACCGGATTCTTTATAATAAACAACTTTCAACTTTCTTGGAATTGTACATTGTTTAAAGAACGCGTAACAAAATTAAAAAAATATATGTAATTGAAATCTTAGTATTAAAATATATAGCAAGAGAAAAATAACAATATATTGTATTTTGAACCTTATCCTGTTTGCATGAAAAAGCTCATTATAAATTAACATGACCCAACCATATATTAAATGGTTATTTTACTCTAGGGACCTATACCGTCCCGAATTTCCGGCGCTCTAGCATATGATTAGCAGATCATTCTGGTTGTTGCTTACCGTTTGCATTTTTTTAAGCAATGTTATATGATAAATAAGAACAAAGCAGACCTGATATTGCCAGTAATAAGCTAGGTATGCATTGCAATTGGAATGATAATTCTAACGAAATCACCATTAAAAAAAAAGGTAAACGAAAAACTCGAGAGAATATTTTACCTATACTTAATCGTACTTTTGGAAGGGCAGTGGACTCGCCGTCTGTCACGTTAGCACCAAAATATTTTTCTAACGAAATTAGCGAATTGCTACTCCTCTGCCCATTTCCTGTGGGCCTGTAGATAAAAGCGAACAAATAGTACAGACGTGTAAAAGAGGTTTGTCAGATTGGTCATCTAATAACTTTTTTTTAAACCTGTCTTCGTTTAACATACATATACGTTTTAATATATTCATAAATGTACATTCGCTTTTAATCTGATTATATGCCAAAAATACATATTAGTCATGACATTTGAAAATTTAGAAGGTTCATAAATAAATACTTGTTTAATTATAAACTGTAGAAGGAAGTAAAACTAGCTACAAAATCGTACTAGAATTAATTTTTTTTTTTTACATTTTCCCCTGACATAGTGTTTTGGTAATGTTTCATTAGTTATATCGATTAAGCTACCCCTTACCTGTTAAATTATTGAGGAAGTGACCTGCCGCGTGTGTTAACCACCCCACCGCTTTGCTGGGGTGTATTGCTCACGTGCGTTAAAAATATATGTATATAGTACTCGTTTATAAGTAAAGTGTGGCATATGTTATTATTGTTAGGATTCCAGTGTGTAAAGAAGAATTCTTTCATAAAAACTGATTACGAAGCCTTTATTTCTGGACGTAAAGCTCCATGTAAAACTTCTCTATCCAGAACCTCCACGGTTAGGAAGAAGGAAGGTGATGTTCATTAGCCGTCATTATTTAAAAGTGCGAAAGAGACAGATATACCTAACAAATCTACATCAAGGACATACATCAGGACTGTGACACTTAACTTATGCATCAATAATGACCTAAGAAGCTAAAAGCGCAGAAGAGCCTTTTTTCTGATTTCTTTCACGCTTACCTTTCGCTATAAAATAACCTTCCAGACCCTGTCATTGTCCAGTTGGCTAAAGAAAACAAAAGTGCTTTTAAAACGACGCAATTTGTTTCTTTGCTCTCTGTAAATGATACAATTTAAAATGTTCCAAACTTTCACCTTATTCAATAACAAATTTTAAATTGATATTCAAGAATACTTTAGCTTAAACAAACTAAAATTAACCCACATTAGTCGGAGCCATTAAAACTCATATTGCCTTAAGTGCCTCAGACCACCCATGTAGAGTCATCTCCCCAGTGGTCATTAGTAACACTAATGTTCAATTACGGATACTAAACCCGTTACAAAAGTATACGGTTGAGTTACGATGTAATTATCTCTGGTATCCAAGTTTGAACAATAGTACTCTATGACAATAAAATTAATAAAAATAATTTGCAGTTTTCAGGAATATCATCAGTGTGCATTATCTCTAAGCCAGTTTTATGTTTCTGTTGTAATTTGGCTGTGCATTTTCATATTTGAAAAGGAGAGCACAGTGATCGGTATTTTTTTATGTATGCTATAACAGACCACCTTACAAACTTCCGCCTTTACAATATTAGTAGCGTTTACAGCATGTATGTATGTACATTTGAACAGTCAGTTTTTTTATCGCTATTAATAGAGTGCTTATAACATCTGTAAATATATTAACTCACCTTTCTTTCCTTCCTTCGCCGTAAAGCTCTTGTGACTAATAATTGTACTTGTACAAATAAGAATACACATACAGGCGGGATTCGAACGTGTGTTTTGTACGAAAGCCTCTGTGTTGTAGCAAACTACGCGAACCACTCGGCTTTTAATTCAATTATAAATCAGTGTAATACTGTTTTTTAAACCTAGGTAAGCTATAAAAGCATTCATGCATGTATCCTCACGCCTTCCCACAAGGGTCCTCGAAGGGATAGGCAGAGGTGTATAGGTAATACCCACACACCCACTTTCCGCCAGAGGTATATTAGGTGCCAACGTGACAGATGGCGAGTCCATCGCCGTTACTCAAGCACGACTATACATACGCCTTGAATTTCTTCTCAGACGTATGCAGGTTTCCTCTCGATGTTTTCCTTCACCGTTAAGCTCGTGGTGTGACTAATCACTGTACTTAAGTTCAGAAAAACTCATTGGTACAGTCAGGATTCGAACTTGCGACCTTTGCGTCGCAGGCAACTGCTCGAACCACTCGGCCACCACGGCTAGGTTTGTGAAAATCATTGCAGTCAGACAACGAATCTCTTTTTAATGTGCAGTGCAAAAATATTCGTATGTGTCAGACGAGTGATTGAACTGAAAAGGCAAAGTCAAAAGGTTTTTGAACCCAAAAGACCTGTCTCTTCTTCAATTTAGGAGTTATTTCGGTGCTTAATGTAATCTTGTGGGAGGATTGGTGTGTTTTGATGGATTTTAATAACATTTGGAACGCCACTAAGCGCTTTTTAAACCACTATTGACGCGTTTCATTACTAACTATGAGGTTATTCACAGTTTTAAAAGGAAAATGCCGATATTTACCGTAAAGACTGCATCTGTAACGGTGTAGGAACGTATTTAGTAATAACTAAGTTTTTTTTATCTTCAGTAAAATTATTGATGGTTCAAAGTATTTATTTATTTATTTAAGGCCACTTACATAGTAGACACTAAAAATAATTTACAACTAGATGTTAAATATTATTTAAGTATAATAGATAAGGATCATAGCACTGAAATCATAGGAATTGTGAAATATTAAGGGGATGATTCCACCCTCGCTTCAAATACTGTAATATAATGACGAAGTGGTTTAGTTTCCCCTCTTCGGATGTTGGCTTAAAACGAAAATTATACAACCGAGGAAAAATATGCTTTTCATTGTCAACCTACTTTGTAACTTTTGTATTTTTTTATGTGATATCCACTTAATGTCTTATATGACATACGATACATGGTTACCCATTGGGGTGGAAAATAACAAAAGTAAACTCTCTGCCAACGTAATGATTAATGGGAAATATACTCGTGAAAAACATACGAGAAAACGACTGCAGTCACTGCAGACAGGCAGAAATTACGTTAATAAAAAAAACAATCCACCATTGTTTTTTTTATCAACGTAATTTCAGTAACTATCTTATCACTAGCCTAATCGAGCGAGCTCATGTGTCGATCCCAATAACTTACTCTTATTGTGCTAGAAACTTGATAATCTATAGGATATTTCGTTTCGTAAGCTTAAAATGTATTCTCAAATTATCCAAATATGAGGGAGTCATAATGTTTTTACTGCAAATTCGTTATCTGTACTTTTTAAGAAATTCTCATTGGTTGGTGGTCCCGGGGTTTGAACCTCCAATCTGTACTTTGCATGTGACTATTGCAACCACTGAGCCCCACGGCTCTTCTTTTTATTTATAGAAAACATTTATGAATTTTTAAACATTTAGCTCAGGTCATTGATCTTAGTCACGCCTCTAGCATGCACCTAACACTTGTTTGATTGATTGATAGAGAAACATCTACGAGAATGATAAATCAGATCCATTTCGATACTTTTACTTTTCTCCGGACAATAATCCAACGAACGTAGCGTACATCCACATCTCCAGTAATTTATAGTCATTGTGGCCCTTAAATAGTGTGATACATCAATGTCAGTTTGGACCCAGCCGCCGTTCCCATGGTTAGAACAGTGTCCCTTAGCTAAGTTTATTTAATGAAACACGCTAAAAAAGCAGGCCCTTAATCCAAAAATCATTTCTGGAACATATCTTGTGTTATAACTAGGTCATAAATATTTTTTTTATGTTTATTTATTTGTTTTCTTGTGTGTGCCCTCACGTCAGAAAATTTGAGGTACAGATACATAGTGGATACTGGATAAGGATGTACCTTTAATATAGGAACAAAAACTGTTTCCGATGCATAGAAAGTACCTTCAAATAGTCATCCGGCAAAACAAGTCAGCGCACATACTTCAATAAATTGCAACATCAGGTTTGGACTTTAGAAGGAGGAAAAGTGACCTGTGTAAGAAAATCTACATTCACCTGACCAACATAGGCAAGCAAATATATCTAAAATAGAAATACTTATATATCAAAACGCTAAAACGCAGATATTCACAAAGCAATTGGCGTAGACGAAGGTGTGATAACGATGAAGAGACTAGTCCATGTTAACGAAGCAGCTCTTTTGCTTTATTCGGTAAATCTTAGAGAGAACTGATGCTCTGCTCTATCTGGCAACCCCGTGAGGAACTCAGCGTGATAATATGTATTATTATTTCTAAAATAAAAAAAGAGGCCTGAAATCAACTAACACTCAGGCAATGCCAATCTTGTTAAAAGAATTAATTGTACTTCGCGTAAAAGGATTTGGACAGAGCAGTCTATACAGTCGGCATAACATCATATGAGCTATGGACTATCGTTTTTCAGTCATCGTAGTTTAATCGTTATTTGTCAGTGATATTACTGAGTTAATCCCACAGAAACGCACGCTCATGTCAGCGATTGTAATTTTTATATATAAGATTTTTATTAAGCTCTCTCGGGGTAATAACTAGACTATTTGGGACATTTTAGGTCTGCGTTTTGATAACTCTAAGGTAACAAACCCAGCAAATTTCATATTTATAACTCAGTTGGCTTCACACTACTTTCAACATCGATATGATTTCTAGTCGCAACGATAAATTATTGAAGGCAAACCGCATCGTAGACGAAATTTTGTTATTAACAAACCGCATGTGTATGATCAAAGGAGCCGGTGCAGATAGGCACCTTAATAGTAATTAAGGATGTGCCAATATATTTTATTATTCATTACATTTCGTCGTGTTTTGGTTACAATTACGACTCAGATAGGTACTAAAAGAATTCAATGTGAAAGCAACACGAACATTCGAATTTTTGCAGACTAAAAGGCTAAAAGTTGTTACCCCATCTCTGCCTGCCACTTTGGGTACCATTGTAGGTGCAGGTATAATAAGATAAGAGGAATATCATACCATCCTAGACCTGCCAAACAATATTAACTGGGGTATAGGAAAAGCCGTACAGATCGCGCGGCGAGAGTTTGGCTTTGACCTTCGGGTGGAGGGGATTAATTGCCCGTTGATACCCAATTTCTGATTTCTGCGCAATAACGGTCAAAGCCAAACTCTTATCGCGCGAGCTGTACTAAAAAATGCTTTTCTAACTACAATAATCTGCCTGTCAATACGCGTGTGTATACAGTACTTGCTTAAATACGTTTAATTTTAAATTATTACCCGCTCGACTTTATTACTTACTAACTTAACTCTGTCGTCTCCATTAAAAGTACACTTCGACCAGATTACGTACACTAGATGTTCCCGCTCCGCTCCGTTTTTTTGAATGTTTTGGAAACAAAGGTAGAATAAAAACAAAACACAAAATCACTTGAAAAAGCTGAATAAAGAGAGAACAAAGCCATTAGGACGAGACATGGAAGCGAATATTCAGCCAAACATGATTATATTGAACGAACGGACGGACGGATGGACGTATAGCAATGACATGTAAGGTTCCAAAATAAAAACACGCTGAGTTACCTTGCCGTGTGCACGCATCTAGTCGTCGCGAACATCGTGCGAACGAACCACACTCGATCTTTACTTTACCCGTCAGTCCGGACGCGACCGCGGGCGGGGCGGCACGTGCGGTGCACGCCTCGCGTTGATGCATTGTTTTTATACACATCATTGTATTAATTCCATCCTTCTTATAATCGATACGACATTGGAGTAAAACCACCTGGCCTAATAGCTGTATTCGCTTGAATTTTAGTGCTGAAACAAGTGACAATACTTACTGTGTTTTATCAATAGCCAGTAAGGTACCTAAAGGTAACTAGCAAAAAGGTGGCTTATTGACAAGTGAAACTACTACGGTACAATTCATCCGTGGAACGAGTCTGATTTTGAAATTCTGTTATCAAACTGAAAATGTGTCAGTGATCTTTGTTGTTGAGAGGAGCATGCAAATCAATAACTAAGTAGATGCCCAGTTGCCAGTATCCAAGGGCTCCGTGCGGTTTATTATTCGGCTGCATATTGATTGCTTTTGTACTGGGATTGCTGGAAGGGTTGACATCCAATAACGGTGAGTGTTATATTTGTCCAGCATATAGATCATCCTATAGAGGATAACATAACGTTGGCAACATTGTTCCAAATGCGTATATTACAGCTGTTGCAGAGAGCAGATATTTATAAAAATACATGAGATGAAACTTTGATAACTTTTAAAAAACTATGATTATTATGTAATTTTCAGCTATGTAAACATAATTACTTCCTCACATAACATTGTTGAATTGAACCAGCAGATGAATTCGAATGATATACAGACGCTAAAGCTTGGACAATCCACAAAATTGTACGTAGCCCCAGTGCTACTTAACAACAAAGTAAGCTCGCTCGAATGACAAAGTTTTCACTGAATGAAGACATAGCTAAGAATAAATCACGAATAAACCGATCTCTCAATAACCATCGCTTCAAACATCAAGTAGCTGTTGCAATTACCCTACAGCATATATAGGGTGCCCAAGCAATCCCGATGACTAGAAACAACCAAATCGACAGAAAGAATTCACAGGACCAAAAACGCTGCATTGTACATGTCTGCACATCGAAAAGGCTTTGCTGATTTCCGACTACAACTCTGTGTCGACAATATTCCCAAAACCCCAAATGGAAATCGTTCTAGTGAATCGTATTGCTTATGCTAAGTATCAACCAATAAACTCGCAAATTACTTCAGAAACTAATATTGATGTGTACCTTAACGGAAAGTAATAAGCAATCATTGGGCCGGCCCTAATATTGGAATTAACTTTCTTGTTGATTGACCCAAGTACGTAAAATATTTTTTCATTGTTTATTTTTCCCGTTTAGATTACTACTATCAGTTGCATCGTTTATCGAAGAATTTGGTATACAAATACACAATTCTACATTAGATAGGTGTTTAACATAGACAATATGAACTCTACATAGTTAAAGGAAAAAAACGTGCTTCTCCTTTTCTTCACATGTACTGGCAGATATACCCGACCTCTCATCCAATCTTTGGTTACTTCGTTAACAATAGAGGCAGAGACAAGGCCGTGTCTCAGGTAGATTCTTAAAAAATATATTGCTTTGCGACTTGCGAATAGCCGCAATTTGCTTTATTATTGTATTCTTTAGACAGGAACGTATTTTGTTTGTTTCTACTAGAGAAGGATTTTTATCTTCGACTTTGACATTATTACCACTTGTTGACTTGTCGAAATCACTATCAACAATCAATTTACCCCACAGCTGTTTGTGTAGCAAATAATCAATTTTAGTAGGCACCCCAAGAAAAATATTTTTAAGTACTAATAATAACTGATTCCATTCACAAGACCAACAATTAAAAAACATGCAGATTGCAAAAAGAATTCAATTTAATTTAATTAAGTTTCTACATGCGAAAACATATATTACGAATAACCTCTCACTATTCGCATATATGCCTTCTGGACTAAAAACTTCTTAAAACCGAATACAAACAGCCTTGAGTAATACAAAAAAACAGCTGCGCACAGTAGTCTGGTATTATTAAACTCCGCATCTGAAATCTGGGGGCCGTGGGCACACCTGACCGCAACCGCAGAAGATAACCAGTTTCACCACCGGCCAATCACGCACACAGCAAAAGCACGGTTTCTATATATTATAAGCAAATTGTTAATTTAATACCCGTTTTAATTAGAAAAGAAAGTGCAATAACGTCTGGGCAATTGATACCGCCGACTTGTGATTGTTATTTCTTAGTAGTCGATCAACTCACTTGATACTTGCTTTTGCGTTTCTCCAATGACGCCCATTGTCTTATGCTTACTGCTGTAATGTACTTTCTATGAATACTAAAGAACATAATTCAGGTAAGTATCAATATACATACTGTCTTCTAATAGAGTAGTATATATATGCAGGCCAAATATTACCAAATCAAGTTTTGATTTTTTTTTTTAGTCCTAATTGAATATTTTGTCGTGTTCTTTATACAGAAGTTCTATCTTAATCCATTATTGCTTATCTGTGTTTTAAGATAACATCCTTATTTTTGTTACTGCACATACTGTGACACAAAATTACTTGAATGTCGGCACTCTTTTGATCATTTCTATTGTTATGAAATTAAGCATTTATTTGTACAAGTGTAACCATGTAGGTATCGTTTTGTAAATAGCTGTTGCAATAGAGAGGTATCCAAGAGGCTTTAGCCCTTTCTTACTCATTTTTGTTATTGAATCACGGCATTGGTATTCTAAAGGGTTTAACTGTGGTCAGAAATTCCAAAGTGACACGGGAAAATATGACTCACGGGAATCTTATTCATACTAAAAAACAAACCTCAATATCAGCGAAAAAGCCTCAAATTAAATATGTTCCTCCAGCATTTATACTGCATATTGCAGGCATAATGCAGTACTTTGTAAATAGTCATATTAGCATAGTAAATACCTACTAATGCAGTACCTATTCTCATTATTTCCGTCGGTTAGTATGAGGCTTATCTAAGACTAGATTGTTTTATTTATACACGCTGTATTCTTGACTTTAATACTAGAATACCTATTATTGATACACCAATTGTTGTTATGTTATACGTATACTCAGAAAGTAATCCATAGAAGTAAAGTAAATCTTGTTCAAAAACATTCTAATCTCTGCCTACCGCTTCGGGGACCCTTGTGGGAAGATGTAAGGATATATTATTAAGTATTATATTACATTTAGCCATAGATGTTCAAGTGAAGATGTTGTTAACAAATTGTCTCTCAAATTAATTTTGGCGTCAAGAAAGAAGCAACAAAGTAGTACGATTTAATGTTTATTGCACACTTAAACGAACGCTTGTAAATATTCATGGCTTTGATTGAACATTGAACATTGTAATGTAATTAGATGCTTTGCGAGATATGACTTCGCAAGTACGAAATCGTAAATCATTATTCGAAAGTTCATACTAGTGGTCTTCGTCTTCAGATGTTTCGTCTCATTTTTCAGAGATCTCATTTTACTTAACGAGATGACTACATAACCAAGCGATGTGAGGAATAAAATTACTATTGGAAATAACTCATTTACTTTGCACATAAATTTAAAATGGATTTGATAGGAGGCTTATGTGCTTTTATTTATCCCATTGGGGTGTGGCACCCCAACCTTGCTTTGAACACTAGTAAGTATTCTATGCTGAAAGCAATACCGTGCGTAATACTTTTATTAACTAAACGATTCAATGGAGGGTGAATGATCCAATAATTCAAATGGAACTCAACGCGGACCAATCACATGACTAACAGAATGCACTACAAGTGGGTACAATTGGGCTGTTTTCCCACGCACCTACCTACGCTCATGAATAGCTTAAATATTGATGCTAAACTATACATACAAGAAATTGCTATGTGACAATGAATTATTTGTAAATGCCTCTAGCACAGACCGATAAGAATGATTTGGTGAAAGCTGAAGTATCGTAGCCGAGACGATCGTTATAATAAAGAATACAACAGTGCACATTTGAAGACGAAGATGAGAAGCATTTATAAATAAATTAGGGCATGAATTAAAAAAATTGCTCACTCGTGTGAGGAATGCTTTCTGTGTTATAACGTAAGAAGTGGACTGTTATTATGAAGCGCCCTAAATCCATCTTATCCATGTCCATAAAATAACTCGTATGTGTAGATATTAATACTTGTTATTTAATAGACCAAAGTTGCATATAAACTGCATATAGAAGCTGATACGTTGTATTCGCGTCCCATCGTGATTTGTGACATTTGAATAATACTCTTGTAAAACATTATCTCTGTTTAAATAATGCTAGTAAGCATTTTCACACATAAGGTTTAAGTGCAGAAAATTTTCAAAAGAAGCATGGAAAAATATTGATCCCAAATACATATATAAAGTTTTACGATATGTGTTTATATATTTTAATTAATATTACCGTGTCTTACTGTTGCAAGACAGTAATATAGACGAGAGGGGTTTTCTTTGGCCTCCAGGTTTAGAGGATCGTGATTGTAGTTCTTATATCACGAGCTGCGTAGGTGATGAAAACTACTATAATATTTCAATACTAATTTGGTATCAGTTAGTAGGTAGAGACAATTTTATTGTTTCAGACGGCGGTGTCTTTTGTACGTCTAGTCAGAATCATAACACTGTAGGCGGCTAAGCCGACCCAAGTTAGGTCAGCGACCTTGTTTGGTTGAACACTGTTTGACTTTGTTCGCGGAATAGAATATAATTTTTCCGCTCTACAATATACTTTGCAACATAACTGTACTTAAATAGGTTCGTAATTGTGGCAGGCTGAACACATTGGTGGATTGATTCTGATAAAAAATAATAAAATTCTCTTAATTTTTTTAAGAATACTTTATATTCCGTTCCTAAACTTAATTGCCAAAACTATTAAATTGATATAATACTTATGTATATATAACCTTATAAATGGGTCCTACTTGGGGCAGTAAGTACGAAGAATATATCTACGGCATAGTTTGTAGACTAGAATAGAAAGCCTCCATCATCAGCAAACAAAACTCCAGAACCGAGTATTAGCTACTGAAATGAAAGGCTTATGCGATAAGAATGCATCAAACTAAAATCATAACCAGTAAGTATACTCATAAGAAACGTACGATTGCAACCATAACTGATTAGATAGCAGTTATCAGCGTGAAATAAGAATTTCAAACAAGATAATAGCAACGCGGCACGCCAACGACCGCGTTGCGGAACAATGTGATGTAATCCGAAATTACTTTATCTTAAAGTTTAATAAAACGCCATAAATCTTTCCCTCATCATTGTCTAGTTAGCGGCGAGGCACTGGTTTCGCACGTTTGTTTAACAACATCAAATTATATAATGAACTTATAGACATGATTTGCATCATTCATATTAATTATTCCGTGAAAGGCCTTCCAGCTATTCAGAATTTTTAACCCCTGATTCATCATATTTCTACCGCTTTATGTTTACAAAGTGATATCAAAGGACTTCAGAGCTCCTCGAATGTGTCTGTCGACCTAATTTCATTGAATATCCTTTTATATGTAAGAATATACTATATTGATTTCGCTGGAGGCCCTGGCTTGCGCAAGCTTATATAATGTATAGCGATTTTTAACGTCAATTTAAGCATCACTTGAAACGAGTAATAAGATCTCTAGTAATTGGTAGACCTTCTAAGACGATTTCTTTCTGATAGGTGAAATAAGCAGTGAATACAAATATAACATGGCTTTCTTATTTTTTACAATTACACCTACGTAAACGCATTTCCTCGTGCGAAGCCCCACGTTTTAGCACTCCGTGCTTAAATTAATTAAAGATATAATCTTATTTCAAACTGAGTAATTAAACATAGATAACTTTGGTAAAATTAATTACCTGACTTCAGAATTATAAGTGAGTGTCCTTTTATGAAGAGATAAGTTTTGTCTAAATTAATACGCAATAATTGTGACATTAGTGAGTATAGTTCTAATTAGTAAATGTTACTCTTGGACTGGTACATGTCAATGCATTCTTTGACTACCACGCCAGTATTCATAATAAGAAAACGTAATTCTGAGACACGATCCCCTACACCACAGACAAAGCGTGGGCTAGGCTGGAGATTGAAGAGAGGGTGAATAGACCTAAACGATGCCTGCAGGTATATTCACCCTATCTTAGATGAATTGAAGCAATAAGCAAAATAATTTCGTACAATTCGAACGAGTACACCGCACCATACGTTATCCGATCGTAAAGTAAATTGTAATTCTGTGTATGCCATACGCCGGTAGTCACGTTCAGTTGATGTGGACAGTGCGTCTTGACTTTATTAACTCTACCCATTCATAACTGTCTTGTAGAGTTAATAGCCAATGAACTTTCATTATTATTATTATACATGATTTCTGACACGCCAAACCTTCGTTATGATTGCGTGCTTAAGTGTTATTTCCCGAGTCCTTAATGATAGGAGGTCTATTCTAAGAAGGTTAGAGTATGGATTGCAGTCCGTGCGACACGCTTTCTCTGTAGGCCAAGACCTCACTTGTAAACATATTTTGTGTTTGTCTCTAAGCCTACGTATGTATCTCGGGCGACGGTCGTGGTTCCTACGAAATAATTGTTTCTTCCATTAAGATTCCGAGTGTACCGTTAAAGTAACTTTCTCGAGTGGGTGGATCTGCGCTCATGTAATGTATATTTGAAGACCGACTGCATGCGATTGAAATAAATAAACCTTATTTTTTCGCAGTCTTGATTAGATAACAAGAGACTTTACGATAAAGCAATTGTTTGAAACAACGTTAAAAGAGGCATGAGTTATGGTTCATTGAATTGATATGAAACTTTTGTTTTAAGTAGAAATTAAAGAATCATTCTTACAATACTCCTCTTGGAAAAGCAGATTCGTTTAATGTTTATCCCTACAAACAGCCAATCCCGTGAAATAAGTCTTCGAAGTTGCTCCGCAATCATCAGCAAAGACGTGGTCTAACATAAATAAAAACGATAGGAATAAAACTTGTTTGTTGTCTTTGTTTCCTTTAATTTGGCAACACTTACTAAATAAACATGTCACGCGGAGTACCTTAAGGGATGGGCAGAGAGAATAGAGCGCCAGTTCTCACATATACATACGTACAAAATCACACACAAAGTACATAAATATTTTCACTAGCTTACGTAATTGTGAGTCACTACTCACAATTACATTAATACATACCAAGCAAATGGCTTATGAACACTCCGATAGAATATGCGGGTTGAAAATGGAGACAGCCATAAAAACATACAGTCGAATTCATATAAGGACAAATTACATCCCACTAACATTATAAATGTGAAAGTTTGTGAGGATGCATGTCACTCAATCACGTTAGAATGGAAATTTGGCATTACGAGCTGGATTAAATAAAGAATACGTTTTATCAGAGAATAAAAACACCGCCCAATCTTATTTCATGCAGGTGAAATAGCGATGGACAGGTATATAGAATACATAGCTATTAAGATGTTACATATTCATGGATCAATATGAATGCAATAAATAAGCGTTTAAAGTTTGTACGTTTTCCCAGCCCATCCCATAATAGCGCGTTGAGTGCAGTGCCAACAATAGATGCTGCGAGGGAAACTGACGCTTCATGCCCCATTCATGTGTCAGTGGCTGCATCTCAACAAGGGGGTTATTGATCAGAAAGTATAAAGGTTTCTCTTGGCATTGTCTTAAACGGCGTTTCTAGTGTGGTACAAGCTAAACGTGCCAAAGTGGCCGTCCCATTCTTACATTCAGGCCATACGGCGATAGCGCCACTCGCCGACTCACTCCAATGTATTTTTGAACCAATATTGCTTTCGTTTCACAATCGAGATTATATTTTCCGTTCTCTTTGTGATTCGAATGGATATTTACTAATGGATGTCTGCTTCTTGTGTTTTATGATCCTATTACTACTGCCCATAATTATTTCGATATCTTGCAATCCTATTGCTTAGCAAAAGTTAAAAATGATATAGAATCTATATATGTACTACCAGTACCAGTTAAAGTAAAGTCACTACCAGTTAAATGACATTAATACCTGCATTCGTGCTTGATTGTAATAATAATAATATTTTGGTTTGACATTGAGTGTAACTAAATCGGGTGTCAGAGGGTAGTTATTTATAATTCTACTCCCACTAAACACCGCTTTGCCATTCGTCGTCACGGAGCAAGAATTTTCTATTTGTGAATTTTATTGACGCATAGTATTTTGGAATTTCAACACTTTATTCTATGACTTTGAACATTATTTTCTCTGAAGTGAGCTATTTTAATACCGCTCTGATTATATTTACAAATGTGAATCAAGACCAATGTCACACGCTTATAAAAATCGTTTTCTAGCAAGTATCTAAATGCGTCAATTTATTACTCCACTAACAAAATTTATGTAGTAAACAATCTCGTGTGTAGTAATTTGTAAACGTTTTTGTAAACTAGTAAAAAGACTTGAAACTTTGTCTGTATGATACATATGATGATTAAAAAACATCACACGAGTCCATCACGGGTCACCACTGTATTGTAAACCTCAGAAAATGTGTCGGTTGCTCAAATATGTGATAAGTAGAAATTTCAAAAAAAAATTTAGAAAAATCTGGGCATTTGATATGTATACTTACATTGATATTTTTTACCTTATTTTTGCAATCATATACATGTAGAATAGAAGTACGTTTTTTATCCTATTAATTAGTTCTTAAAATAGCCCATACATGCATACATGATTCTTAGTGAAATTTATTTATGCGGTAATTCCGTCACTTTGGGAGCCATTTATTTTATTGCTACAATCTCTAGAAGATATTTTCTGAGACACCTGTATATGGATGCCGAAATAGTTATACTACTATTTGATGCTACTTGCTATATGCTAGATGCTACTTGCTCTATTGAGATCTCCTTTTCCATTTCTAGGAGGCGGTCTAAACATATCTTTATATCCTCCTCCTCGCGTCGTTTTCCTCATTACTGAGGGTCGTGACTCCCTCGCTGCATCAGTTTCTCCCGTACGATTTCCCTCCATCTCCCTCGCTCCTTAGCTTCATGAAGGGCATTGTGGAAGTTGATGTTCAGAGAATATAGTATTTGGTCCGACATTCTCGTGAGACCGCGATCTTTATCTACCTCAATGCTAATCACCATCACAACATTTTTACGAACTCCCCTGGACAAAAGACACCGAATTAGATAAATGTGTTTCTACATATCTTAATTTCCTTTATAAAAAAACTGACAAATCATCAATCTCAAGGCCCTTGAACTTACTTGACAACTTTTTAATTAAGCTCACGCTAACAAAGGCTTTGAAAACCGTTTCGAAACTATTTAAGTAAGTATTTCTTAAATCAATGTTATTAAATTTGATATTAATATAAAATAACGGTGCAAAGTCACGGCATGCTATTTAGTTAAATATATTTTAAAATCTTACCACGAAACACAAATACATCGGCATCAAAACAAAATATCACGCTCCCACGGTCTTGAGATAATAAAGCTCATTCTAACCTGTAATCACGTGACACTGTAATCACAACACGACCCGGAGCACAAAAAAATAAAGAGTTATAGGTACTAATCAATCAAATAAAAACCGTTTGTCTTAGTTGTACAACATAAATGCTATCACCAATCATTGTCAATGTCCACCCCACGGGAACAATGATTCTTTAGCGGTGTAATAGTAGCCTATGCGCTGATAGAGGGCGTTTGTCATGATGATTTTTCAAGAGTTCCGAAGAGATCTTATCTCCTTAAATATACTTGGACTTGCATGTCGGTAAGGCCTGAGGCCGTAAGCTTGCTTAGCTCCATAATCATACAAATTCTTCAAGTATTTACTTTCCCTACATCCACACATATGCAAACGAATGCAATCTCACATTTTCCAATCCTATAATCCTTACGCCTTCCACAAGGGACCCCGAAGGGGTAGGCAGAGGTGTATAGGTACCCACGTATATATTATAAATGCGAGGTTTTATTTAAAATGTGAAGCTTGTGACGATGCGTGTTTGTAAACCACACCAGAACGGCTGAACGCAATTAGATGGATTTTGGTACTATGGATTTGAACTGGAACTGCGGGCACAGATAGTTTATAATATAATGTCTTACTACCAATATATTTCACAAAGTACTATAATTAAAACAAAAATTGTAAAAAAGAAACATAATGTAATGCCCTACCAATGTATTTCGTAAAGTACAATTTATTAAAACAAAACTAGTAAAAAAATTGTAGGTATATTACAAATTATGCATATCGAATAAAACTCGTACATCTAAGCTGAGCAAGTTGCTAAAACAATACGTATCATTTCCATCGGGAAATATTACCGGTAGCTGTTCCAATTGTATTGTGTATGGAAATTACATACGCGTCTGCAAATCCTCTGGCATTTTCTTTATCCGCCTAAGATGATACTTCTGTCGTCGCATTTACTAGTAGCTGTGCTTCGGAGTTCCACTCGCCTTTTAATATAAAAATAAATCTTTTTGCTTGGACAGATTTTAATTTGACATTAATAAGTTCCTTACTTCCTCAATGATTTGGAAATACAAAAAATATATGTTTTGGCAATACAACTAGGTGGTTTCCGATAGTAGCGCCTTCAAAAAAGCAATCTCTTCAACTTATTTTAGTATTTTGAGTAGTTATTATTACCTAGTATTACGAGATGCTTTAACTAGTACTTATATCCACACGCCTTCCCACAAGGGTCCCCGAAAAGGTAGGCAGAGGTGTATAGGTAGTACCCACACACCCACTTTCCGCCTGAAAAGTCTCCAGTTTCCTGCCAGAGTTTAAACTAGTATTGTTTTATTAATACCTCTGGCGGAAAGTGGGTATGTGGGTATTACCTATACACCTCTGCCTACCCCTTCGGGGACCCTTGTGGGAAGGCGTGAGGATATATTATATTATTATAATACCGCTACGGTAGACAATTTCTTGGCAAATCACTTAACCCCAATAATACTCTATTATTTAACATAAACCTCAAGATAATATACAATGAATGAACCTGTGAACGGGTTAACTACGACAAACCATTGAACATTGGGTCTCAACAAATCGTAATTTCACACACCTCGTGTAATAAGGAAACATTACTCCATAGGATGTATTTTACCGTGTCATAATATAATGGCGTGTGATTGCGTCCATAGTAGCATTCTTCGCAAACGTAATGATTGCGCTACGAAGGAGACAGTTTGCACGCGCGAATATCATCCCATGTCATGTTCCTACGAATGACAAATAAACCAAATCCATGCTTAGAACAAAGATGTCAGGAATTAAAACATTACTGTTCCATTTTTAAAATGCTCTAAGTTTTTTTTTAATATTTTATTTTAAAGCCGTAGTGTATAAAAATAAGCGTCAATATTAAAAGCTACCTTGAAACTTCACACATAGAAGTTTTACGTTAGAGAGGGGCAAAACTTTGGTTATATTGGTATATTGAGTATATACCTTCTCGATCAACACAACTCGTAAAAAAGCTATTTCTACTCGAAGTGTAATAAAAACGTTAGATAAAGCAGTTATTCCCCTATCTCGGCTCAAGTCTATGCTTATTGCTGGATGCAACGCACTATTTATAGAGATTATTAAACTATTATTAAAGATACTGTACATTTTTGTTCAGTAATAATGCCTTATAAATATGTTTTAAAAATGTTTGCTAGTTATTCATCTAAAAATAAATAATTGGTGACTGAGTACGTACTACGCACGCAGTGATTCCGTCAGCAACCCACGCAATAAAATCCCTCGGATAAACGCTTTTCCGATGGCCTCTTTCCAACAAATAGCCTTGAGTCGCCATAACGTGTAACCCTCCATACTTACAATAGCCTACAAAAACATACGTAGATAAATAATACCTTTTTCCCCGGTCGTAATTTTTTTTTAAATTAACGAGCAGTCAATGTATCATTGCTAAAAACTATTCAATTCGATTTTATAATAAAATCGATCAATATAGTTTTTCAGCTCGTTTAATTATATTCTAACTGAATGGTGTGCGATCTATCAAATCGTAAATCTCTTTCAACGTAAATGTTACTGCAAGTTTATATAAATACATATATTATTCGATGTGCAGCCTCTGCTAAGGTTAGTGCTTTAACAATTCATAACGTTAATATGAACATAAACAATTGTCAAGAGTCCATTATATAATAATATCCTCACGCCCTCCCACAAGGGTCCTCGAAGGGGTAGGCATACGTGTATAGGTAGTACCCACACACCCACTTTCCGCCAGATATATATTTGCCAACGTGACAGATGGCGAGTCCATTGCCGTTACTCAAGTACGACTATAGATACGCTTTTGAATTTCTTCTCAAATATACACATGTTTTCTCTCGATGTTTTCCTTCACCGTAAAGCTCATGGTGTGTATAATCACTGTTCTTAAGTTCAGGAAATTGATTGGTAATATAGACTAAATATAAAATAATAGTAAAAACAGAAGGTATTTAGCTAAATCTGAAAAGCGCCCGTCCTGTTTTAGTAAACATGGCGGCGTTGATAGCGGAAAAGAAATAAAACGAAACACATTACCATAACAAACAATGCGCGGTTAAACAAAGCACACCGGATCGACGCTCCAATTATTATTGTTCGGTTCCATTCTACACGTGGACTAAGGGGCCCTTGCTCTGCAGGTAGATGTACGATATACCAGCAATAAATTTGACTACGTTAAGCCCTGACATTATCAGGCCGGTGTTTGACAAGATTGACAAGCATTTTCAGGTATTTATTTTATACCAAAAACAAACATGCAGGTCTCCTTATGGTAAGCGGTTACCGTCTAACATGATCGCTTGTAGCTCCCAGGGTATGTGTCGCGCTCTGTCGAGCCTGTAAAAATATTGTACACGCGTCTTTAAGTACTCCAAGGGTCTCTCTAGGGAAACTCCAACGAAAAGTTCATACCACGGCCTTGTAAATCTGTCACCACGGGAAAACTTACACATGTTTCTTCACAATATTGCATTAATTTATTTTGATAATATGCTGTATAAGCAGCATTTGATTTACTTTCGAACGACTTTACATAAAAGTCTTATGAATTAATGGCCGCACCTTTACGCTCAAAAAGTTTAAAAACAATCGCGGTTTATGTTCGTGCGAGATATGTAAGTATATTATTTTAGTCACGATCATAGATTATAGTGTCTTTGAGCAATAACTTTAAAATTATAGAGAATTCAACCGCTCAACCGCTTAAGTTCAACTGTGTTCTAATATCAAATAGGTACAAACCTTCAATGGTTTCGTAGTTACCATACCATACCACGCATGGAGTTTGATTGGTAGTTTCGAAATATAGAAATAAATAACGATTCAGATGGTATCGCACACTTCCGGCTCACGTTCGGTACAATGAGCTGTTGCCCGGAAGTGACGGCGCGTGCGCACATGCAATACGCCCCTCCAACGCCGCCCTGCTATGATGTACTGCGGTTTTTTATATGGATGTTCTAAAAATGTTTATATTTGTAAATCCCGTTCCCAAAGTAATTCCCAGCGCTACCGAAGGTACGGGCAGTAAATGCCCTTGGAAGAAATTAGGGGCGCCAGAGTAGTTCAGGGTATTTTGATAAAATATTGTAGAAACGGAGTCCGTGGTTGAATGGTTCGAATCACTTGCGAAATCAGGATAGATCCCAGACTAAATTAAGAAGAATACTGAAAAAATCCTCCTTAATGGGCAGACAGCATTAAATGTATTTAAAGAAAATTTAATCAGGTACACCGTAAGATACACAGATTCGTACCGACATCTATATATTAGCATCTGCTTTTACTTCTATGATACACATATTCTAATTTATAAAAAAAAAAATATACAAACTAAAAGTAGGTTGGTTCACTTTCAAATAGTAGTAACAAGCAATGAAACGTTCAGGTGTTAATTTATTGCCATTTAATACATAAAAAAAAATGTCACCTTCGTTAATTGTATTCGCTATAAAAACTGCCAGTAGACACGTCACGTTCCGCTTGCTGGGCCCGAGTCCCAGTCCCCAGTGAATGTGCATTGTAAACCCTGTGAAGGCCGTAATTAGGCTATGGATAGTTTACCGTACGCTATATGGCGGTAAATTTATTCATGAAGCGAACTTGATTGACTATGTTTCAATTATATATTAATTTAGGGTTGCCTACGCGCGAGCGATACCTCTAGTGACGTATGCAGCGATTACCGCTCATCGTCGTATCATCAGAGGGACCGCATGCTTGTTTGCAACTTTAGTGGTATAAAAAAACGTATCAGTATATACTATATCCGTGTCGTTAATTTCTCTCTAAAACACATCACTTTTTAATTTCCTTTTGGCGCTGTTGAAATTTCTTAGGTAGGTTATAATAGTTGCATTAAGGAATTGAACCTGGATTGGTTGTTCGCTATGATAGATATTCTCTACATTTCTAATAATGATTGGATTCTGCTATCTATATCGAGTGGTAGTTGCTTGTCCGGCGGAGCGTGACTGAAAGAATTCTGCATTTCTTTTGTTTTGCTCCTTGATTGAACGAGCAGCTGCTCGAAACCAACCAACCGCTAAGATGCGCCACGAGGGCCATGTCGTGATAAAAAGCATCGATTTGTCACGAGCTTAGACGTCGACGCAGAGTAATGTGACAGGAATCTGAATCAGATACCTATGTATCTAAACCAAAAGAGAGACTACTCACATATTATCTGAAGTCAATGCTCTATCGAATAAAAATAGTCACTGATTGAATAGCCTAAAGAAAGTGTTGGTGCGCGTTTATTATGTTTGAGAAGAAATTGAGAAATGAAGAGACTTATATGAATCGATGAATAATAACATTGGAAGGCGACGACAGACGGCCGCCTGGTCTTGTGGTTGAAGCTCCTGACTGCGAAACTTGGGGTCGCGGGTTCGATTCCCGCTAAGGGCAGATACTTGTGCTATGAACACCAGTATTTTTACCTTTGTCTTGGATTTCATATGCATTTCTATCTATATAAGTAAACATATCGTTGCCTACTTACCATAGTGTAAGCTTTGCTTAATTCGGGGGTCTATCAATTTGCTTGAAATTGTTGTCCCAATGTTATAAAAAAAGTAAAACCATCACTATGGCATCTGAACGGTGGGCTGTTCATTGGTACAAATAGGCTCATTGGAGTTTTATCTAAACTGGCATACAGTTTATCACATAACGAGGTTAATGATGAAGGAAAGTATCGCATCGTTACCTGCATTCGCTTAATTAATACTTACTCATGTTCCTCTGAACATAAGGTTAAGTGTCAATTGTTTGTTTGAGCTTCATCTAGTAAACGTACTAGATTGCCATTTGTGATAACAGTAGTGAAGTGGCTGCGTTCACTGCAGGCCTTAACCTTTCAATAACATATTTAATTGAATAAAGACTGAGGATCTTTAACTTAAACTAAGGACACTTCAACTATATAATGCTTGTTTTCATATAGGGACAAAGTTGACTAAGGCCTAGGAATAATATAGTCTACTATCGAAGCAAAGCTTTGTTACAAAAATAAAACATGTTAACATCAATGAACGATATTAATAAAGAGCACAAATAACCTTTCGTATGAATATTAGTACATTGAAGAAGGTACTGTCTTATTTAAACTATGGGCGTGTATTGGGAATGAAATAAAAGTAAAAATTTATAGAAAAGAAACAAACTTCTAACTCAACTCCAATCTATATGAAAATAGAATAAGATTTTTTGTAAGGATATGATAGAGCAGTGGACAAGTGACCTTGCTCTTAGAAATCTATTAACTATTAATTGACTTGACGTTCAACACAAGTCTTTCAACGTTATTTGTACGCACGCGCTATTAACATACTTGTATTCTTTGCATTTCTATATTAAAGTTCAATAAAACAAAGGTTGAAATCGTCAAAACAGTATTGATTCCTGTGAGCCGTGTTCTAATTTTAGTCCTTAGTAAAATATCTCATTGTTTCACACATCGCGTTACGCAACAGTTAGCTTGTCTCCCTCCCACGCTGCTCCTATTGAGAATATTAAGAGGAATGAAGCGGACCCGGTCTGTTCGTAAACAATAATTGAGTTAAGAATAACGACTGCTTGTTAAGCCTTTAACTACGAGCTTAGAGTATATATTGATGTGGATGTGGATGACAAAATTATTTAATGTAATTTTTCTGTTTCAGGTATGGGCGAACATTTCCGTAGCATTATGGTTGTGATACATGAATGGTAACGATATTAAGATAATGCTTATAATGCCAGAATATGTTAACACCATATTCAATGTTATGGTTGCGTCCTATATGATTTGATTCAATAAACCCCTTTACAAGCAAGCCTCCGTGTATCACGGAAGGTGGGAAGTTATAAATAAAGCCCAACTGCTATTTTTTTTTAATACAACAAAAGTGGCAAACAAGCATACGGCCCATCTGATGGGAAACGGTTACCGCAGCCTATTTACGCTCACGATACCGAAGTATCACTTGCGTGTTGCCACTCTGTGTTCGGAGAGTTATAGTGTGCTAGCAGCATAATGGGTTTAATCCCTCTGCTTCCAACACAATGTAACAATC
>JACCPG010007771.1:0-10691 GCA_016069955.1 Drepana arcuata
ATATGTATTGCAATATTAGGCAACCCAATTTAATTCGTGGCAGAATATAACATTTTAATGATAGCTTAATCCTGTTGGATGATTATTGATGTTATTGTACATATTTTGCAAAAGATAATTTATCCATGTTGCAAATCTGGGTTACTTGTACGCACGCAAGTAATTACACTTTTTGTGATTAGAATCAGAAAGATTAATTAATTACGGCCAAGGGTGAGCAAAATGATCCTTGTGTTGGATGCACAAAGCACATATTTGCGGTTTTTCTATTCGCCATGTTAGCCATTATTTCTCTGATGAACATCGTGACCGAAATATGTAAAAAGCGACCTTCGCGATCATACGGATAGTGGGTGAATGACCTATATTCCAAGCCATTAGCACACGACTTTTTGTTAGATTATACCTTTTATTGACAGTTCCGGGGAGGCTTATGATAAAACCTATTATTTGTTAGTTTTACCTTGTAAAGTATACAATTTATGAGGTAATTTCAAAGCATAATAGTTCTAGCTTGTCAATTTATGGCAGGGTTGGTACCTTAACTATTTTGGTATTAGGCTAAAAATTGTATTTAGTGCAATAGCTGTTTACTATGAGCTATGTAGTCATTATTGTGCAAGTCGGAAAGCGTAATTGTAACATTCTAAATTATATTTGTACACGGAAAGTGAATTTCGCGATCGCCCCGATGCAAACTTAGCCGCACAGTAATACCTGTGTTTAAAACTAGTCATATTAAAACTAACCGTACTATTAAATAGTAAGTTTAAAGCTGTTTTATAGACACCATTGCATGTACTTTTCTGAACTTAAATACAGTGATTAATTAAACCACAAGCTTTACGGTGTTGGAAACATCGAGAGGTAACCTGCTTACGTTCGGGAATAAATTCAAAGACGTGTAGATGTGCTTGCGAAACAGCTCAATTGACTCGCCATCTGTCACGTATGCACCAAAATATATGTCCAGCGAGAAGTGGGTATTACACCTCTGCTTACCCCTTAGAGGACCCTTGTGGGAAGGCGTGAATATTGTCATGTAGTTTTTATTAATTCTTACCTCTACATTAATAGTATATTTTTGGGATCATAAACAACCTGTGCTATAAGAATAACTACTACACTTAGGAACTCCTTCAGTTAAGCCTAATGTCATCGTACCATGGCCTTGTGTAGAGTGACAATGTTAAATAGTGAATAGTCAGATTCCCCATTGTAGATGACCACTTCCTCTCCACAATCGTCGGCCTCTTGTAAGCGAGTCAAGGCGAATTTAAATGTGGTACCTACCTACTTGTTGTATAAGTTAAATGCCTATAGGGACCTTGTCATTGTGTGTATTAACATAATTGTTGACCTCAAGTCCGATCCTGCAGTTTCCACGTACATAATTGGCATCGGTCAATATTTGATTCACGCGGTGACATCTAGGCATATTTTTTGTTTATTTACTTGTATCGTATAGTCTCGAAAATTGGTCACGCCACTTTGTCCAGTTCGCCTTATTTTTACACTTGGAGTGAGGATCGTAAAATTGTTTTTTTTTTTGCCAGAAGACATAAGATTGTAATAGAGTGGATGTATACAGTCTGATTCAAAGCATAGTGTAAATGCAGTATGGTCGCACCATTGAACATTGTAAAGAAGATTATAGTGATATAAACTTAAAGATGTGTTTGTTCATTAAAGCTTTGATCTTAATGTATTGTGCGATAGTCCGACCTCATTCGGTTACCGGGATTTTACAGGAAGCTATTTTTTCTTTCTTTTAATGAACCTTCCCTTTTGTTATTTTGTTTTCATTATCAACTTATCTTCAGTCTGAGCGATAATACATCGATTGCTTTCATGAAAATCCTAGAGCATTGAACCGTTAAACTGACTGACTCAACGGCGTTTCTAAGGCAATTATCAATGCATCCATAATTTTGTACATATGCAAGCTATTTGAATTCAGTAAAATACAATGCACGCCACGTGAATAGAACCTGTACAATTATCGATTTAAGCAATTATATGCCTTATGCGGTTGAGAGAACACGCATATTGTTGCTATCGTAGCTCAACTTAAATGCCGAACACTGTAAGCTGCATACTTGGTATATGGCGGGATGGTGTAAGAGTAAATTTGTATAAGTTTCAAGATACTATTGCGGGATAATTGCGTATTAACCAATTAACGCCCAGGTATTTATTATTACCTAAGTCGTTCACAATTTTGTATACGTACTTCTAATTTGGAACACAAATTACTTAATATTGATTAATACGTCGTGGAAAATACCAAATGGGTAGTTTAGTATGTATAGGGTTCAACTGTTCTCGTTTAGTAAAGTATGACTACTTTAAAAATGTACTAATGAATCAGAAAACCTATCGAGACTATTAGGAATATTTGCGACAGAGATAGATTTATAGCTGGATTAACGTGATAAACGTAACGTAACATCCTAAATGATATATGTTATACCAGAAAAAAAACATCTTAAGCTGTGTTGGCCACAGCTTAAGATGTTTTTTTTCTGAGTGGTTCGACTTTGCAACACAAAGATTGCAAGTTCAAATCCCGACTATGCCTATAAGTTTTCCTGAACTTAAGTACATTAGTCGAACCACGAGCAAATTTTACGCAAGGGAAACCGCAGGGCAAAGTTAGTGTTATATGAGTAAAAGCTTCACCTTTAATATAAAATTTCCTACTAAATTATATATCAGCGAAGAAGAGAATGATCTAAGATATAACATAAGATACAACAGTAATTGCGCACGATATTCATCGACATATAGTACTTAAAGATACGTGGGTATCGGAAGGCGGAAGTTCACTGGCGAGACCGGTCCGCGGCGCGCGCCTGTATACTCATGTATGTGAAATACTTACGCGTAATACATATATCTATGTTAATATAAGCTTGCGATAAACTTCCCGCTGCCGTGACGTATGCGGCCCATTCATGGCCGATGCAATCCCAGGGTACTGCGCACGCGCATCCAACGAAGCAAATCGGCTCTAATGTTCACGTATATTTGATTTAGAATCTAGTTTATTTATTTCGAATATATTATTATTAAAATTAAGTGTTTGTAGTACTTACTTGATTTAAATATATCGCCTTCCGTTTTTGTAAGGTTGATTTCGTTAAATTGACTTCAAACTGAAAATCATGGCTTTCATTTTTAATGAAAATTTTCAGAATTTTCAGAATTTCATGAAATACGGTAGCTGTAACATCAAGTATGTAGGTATGAAGACACAAGCTATTTTGTACGGAACCATACATAAAAATAAGAATTCAAACATATTATCTACAACCACATAGCCCGATACGTGCTTGGGTTATGTAAGACTCGTGAAGTTGTTACATTATTTAATATAGTTTTCACTTTCTTTTAATATTGACATGTTATTTTTACGCTTATACTAAATCAGGTGATTAACTTCAGAATATTTATTCAAATATTTTGTAAGATATCGATCTAGTTAATACGTTTAAACGCACATGACACCGTTTGGACAAAATTTGATATGTAAATAATTCATTCTAAAAGTTTGTCAATTAAATGTAATTTACTTTTAAGGACTTGAATTGTAGGTATCTCGCCTCCTATGTTTTGATCGTTGGTCGCTAATAAGTAGGTGTAATGCTCGGCAACTAGGGGTTGATAATCGCTTAAATTGATCTCTACGCAGGTTCAACTTAACGCCGCGCAAAGTATCGACGATCGACGAAGACAAACACTCAGAGGTCTCTTTTACAAACTCATGGAATGCTTTATCGCAAGCTCGCGAGATAGTCTACGATGGGAAAGCTAGGCTAGAAGTATGAAATTTACTGAGAAGTGGGTGCTTAATCTTACGTACGTTTCTCTCCGGAAATATTACCGTTTTTTTGTTTTTTATATTGCATTGCGGGAGCAATAAACTGCCATCATAATACTGTAAGTAGACCTCTTGAATTCCCGACTATACTATATCTTTTTATCATTTAATGATAAAGATTGACATTTATGATTTTCCATTTGTAAACAGAAATGTACAATTATCCATTCAATTAACAAATAATTTGACGTTAAAATTTAATTTAACTACATAACTGTAAAGTTAATAGGTATTGTGTATTGCTTAACTTATTAATTTTAAAATATCGCCTTTCTTACGGCAAGGTCGGAATCGAACGCAGACAATCAAATAAAGGAAACGATATCAATCTAATTTTAACTTAGGTATTTCTAATCTTAAGGCTAGTTATGCTAAGCTAAACTTAGCTAATTCTATTTGAACTTATTTAACGGACTTGAAAATATTTTACTTTATTTTAGTGTTTTCGGGACAGTGTACTTATTCAAGTTATAAGTATCCCTAAGACATAAGTAATAACATAAAGTCTGTTTAAAATTTCATCGGACTCCATTTATCCGTTGACGCGTCTTCCTAACAAACCATCCGTTCCGACAAAATGTGCTTAATATATTTCAATGTTCGATTTTAAACTGTATAAAAAATATAGGTATATGTTATTTCATAAATATCATCTAATGTAGTTGAGCCGTTCTGGTGTCATTAGTAAATATCCATAGACCGTTACAAAATTTCTGAATTTACATATCATTACGCCAAGTCCCTAACGGAGTAGGCAGAGAGGGTAGAGCGCCAGTTCTCTCTAGACTTCATACCTCTTTCGCTTCGTCTACATTCATTTCATGTCTGATATTAGTACGATTTAATAATGTATCTCATATATAGACTAAGTACGAATAAGATTTTGAAGTGTTAATGCTATATATCAGATGGCTATTCGCAATTGCATGCTTCTGTTTGGACTATAAATAGTTGAAGGTTCTTTGTTACGGTATACTTGAGATTACTTAATTGGGGCTTAATTGTATATTTTAACCATTTCTGACCACGGAAACGAATACGGAAGCTATTTCAGTGTTTGCTTCTTAGTTTTAAGACGTGAAAATATGATAGACGATCACTTTAATTCACGGTTTCGCTTCCGTGTCGCTTCGGACAAAGGTACGTGGTAGCATAGAAGTTTTATTCATAAGTTTGCATTCTATTTCATATCATTATTATATATTCCAGCTCAGCTATTTTATTGTATATTCATGCGAACAGTGAACGCTGTTCAATTGTGTCAAGCCCTGGAGAACTGTAGCTTCTTCGAATTAAGTAGCACTGTGTTACATTGTGATAAAACCTTTAAAATATAAATAATAAAATATAAATACTTTAAAGCATCTTTTAAGCAGCATATATCTGTCAAAAAGAGGGTTTTACACCTTTTACCCTGCTTTTCCTTTGAACTGTGTATGAGGGAAAGGGGGAAAAGCATAGAGATTAAAACGATTATTTTCCTATTAAAAAGACAAAGTAAAACCCGATAATTGTATACAATTCGCAATAAGCGATTAATTGCTTCAATTTATTCAAATTTATGCGTTCTTAATAATCTTGTCAAATATTTAGTTCACTTGCAGATCCCAGTACTACATGTCACGTATATTTTGACATTTAAAGTTTGTAAATATTTCCTATCAAAATAAGTCAGTATTTTAACTTTATATACATTGGTGCACACTATCATACAATTTTAAGTATTTTGTTCAAACATGTACATAATATTATACATACATATTATGATACAAGTAAGAGTACTCGTGTTCTTCATAATACTGGTCGGGCCTCAAGTTTCGAAGTCAGGAGTCCTTTGATTATTACGCCAGCTAATCTCTAAAAACGGTTTTAAGTTAGTTAGAGAGTTATGTTTATTTTATTAGATAGAATTAACAAGAAATAACACAATAAATTTATTACACAAAAGAAAAACCGTTTGAATGTTTTCTGTCCTTAATAATTAATTAAGATAACTTAAAAATAGCAAGATATTCTCGTCTCGTGAAACGGTAATTTTTACATAGCAATACGATGGACTTTCGGGGTCAGTATATGGCCTTCTATAGCTTTCATACTTATTAGGCATTTTATAATCGATTGTAACAAATTGCTCCGTAACGGTTTCTGTAATGTTACAAAACTGCCGTTTGTAGTTTTTTGTAACACACGACGAGTGAACTTGACATTACGCTCGCTCAATCAAGCGTTTAATTATTGCATTACAATAACACGTTACATACAGATAATTAGCGCTCTACTCTCCCTGCATATTCTGTGAGTGACTCAAATAAAAGGCAAATGCTACGTCTTCGAAGGGCAGGGGCGTAACCACACCTTTACGATGGTGATATTTTTATATTATGGCAATGTGACAGTTGCCGAATCCGCCACCGTTTCTCAAGCACATACCTCTTTGAATTTCATCTCTAATGTATACAGATTTTCCTTAGCCGTAAAGCTCGTGATGTGATTGATGACCGTCTTTATGATCAGAAAACATTATTGTTGCGATGCAAGAGGCTACTCGAACGACTCGACTACAACGGCTGCTGCTGTTACATAACTATGATATGGTATTTGCATAGTGGGCCATAGAAACCGTAACGATCTTATTATGATCACTTTACTTCGATAATTTCTACATAGTATTTCAAATATTCAATATTAACCGGAGGAGTGGCACAAGTTACACGTCATTTGGATTGGGGTACGAGACCAACAAAGGTGCAACCATTCCAAATACAAATACATTCCAAATACATTTTGCCTATATATTCGATATCTAGGCGAAATGTATTTGGAATGACAATGATTACAGCTTAGAACTTTGAAGATAGCCATGACTTCTGTGATCTTAAGGTTATTGGATATTTTGCTTATTTATATTGGAATTTTATTCAGGCCTAGAGAATCAGCATTGATATCCGCATAGCAATATGCTGTCAGCCTTCGCATATTCTGAGATTTTTTATATTAAATGTATCTTCAGAACATAACTGATTACTTCCCTTTTGATTCAATTACGATGTTTTCTTTTCATCATACCGAATCTCGTCTGTCGAAAAGCAGTAGCAGTATCTTCATACAAGCAGATTGGTGAGAGAATTGGTGCTCCAACTAGTATATCTTTGGATGTTTAACTATTTTATTATTTGCATTTTTGTAGTAATATACCTACCACTAGAGGGGCAGAATTGAGAGGTATATTGTGAAAGACGGTAAACGAAACGCCGTAACGTGACGTCAAACGAAGGTTGACTGGAGAAGCAACATAGGCATATTAAGGAAACATGTAGTTGCCATATATAAATTTGTACCTTTCCCACCCTTAAGTAATGGTCTTTGAATATAGGCGAAAACTAATGCGCTGATTATAATAATTAACAGATTAAAGCTGTTTTTTGTCGTCAAAACAGACTGTTAAAAATATGATGATATATTTTCGAATAGTAATATTCTACTATCATGGAAAATTTCAAGTTAAGTGCAAGGACTTATTGAAATCCAAATGGAATATGTAATTACGCATTTAATCGACCACTGTCGCAACTTTGTTTACATTAATGATCTTTGAAGTTGCATCAATCGATTATTACGATTGTTAATGAGTGTGTATGGAACGACATTCGAATAACTTTTGATACAATTAATCAATATTTAATGTTTTAATTCGTTTCATTAAATTGCCTTTGTTCATTTTGTATTGATTTATGGTAATTATAAAAATTACGAGCTCAAGCAAGATTTTATTTTTTGTTTGTTGGGCACTGCAATATTCATATCGAAATTCTTCTAAGCGCGTGAAATGGACACAGCGTTTTCAATAAGATATTCTTTAAGATCTTACAATATTTTTTTTTATTCAATTGCTTGACATCATGCATAAGTACTTTCTCCTCGTATAACATTATTCATACAAAATAAAAATTTTCGTTTGTCATCGGTAGAGGTGTGCACAATGAACGTAATTTTGTTATACAAGAACTTTCTGTAATGTTATGTAAACCATAAATAATAACATATGTTTTGCAGAATCCAATTAAGTTGCTATTCGTTAGTATACAAATGTACATTATCTTCTCACATTTTGTGACATCTGTGTACCATAAATAATTATATTGAATAAAGTACCAAGAAATAGTTTAAGAGGGAACCGTAATCATGATAATTTAGTGACCAATAATTTGTGAATTCATAGCCTAATTTGAATACTGACATTATATAAGAAAAAGTTATATATATATATATATATATATATATATATACTCGCACTGGTGTACTGAGGATATATATATATCCTCGCACTTTTTATACACCCACTTTCCGCCAGAGATATATTTTAGGTGCTAACGTGATAGATGGTGAGTCCATCGCCGTTACTCAAGCACAACTATACATACGCCTTTGAATTACTTCTCAGACGTATGCAGGTTTCCTCTCGATGTTTCCCTACACCGTAAAGGTCGTGGTGTACTTTTTATATATATCCTCACGCCTTCTCACAAGTGTCCCCAAAGTGGTAGGCAGAGGTTTTGAGAGATCTTCAACGAAGATATCGAGTCTATGGCCGTTACATGTATCGATGTTTTCCTTCACCGTAAACATTATCACATTACTTAAATTCAAAAACTTATTGGTACAGTCGGAATGCGAACTTGCAATATTTGTGTTGCAGACGACTATTTACTACTTTGTCAGTGCATTTCGTAAAAATACGTGTTCGGGTATAAATAATGTGTCAATTTTTTCATATAATCTCATACCAACACTACACACAACCGACCACTGTTCCGTCCTCGCCGGCGAGGTTCGACCCGAATAAGCCGTAATGTTCCCCTCCGACCCCCACCGCAAACGCCGGCTCGCGCCGAGCCAGACGCGCAAATCCCGCCCCCAAATAAAGTTTAAATAAAATTACCAGTCCAGCCCAGCTCCCTTGCTCGCGATCCAGCAACGCCCTAAGCCGAGGTTCGTAGCCCACAGTGGGTGCCCTTAGCTGTTTTGCTTAGTACTAAAGTGCCTGGCTTGAGGTCTTGGTCTCGCCATTGACCGGTTAAGTAGCAAAAGTTCCCGGCACTCGCGCTACGAGAGTCAATACAAAAAAAAAAAAAAACATGTAATCAAAAGCTAATAATGATTAAGACAAAGGTGAACGATCACCTTTGTCTTAATAATTATTAGCCAAACTTTTGTGTTTTTATAAAAGAAAGCATCAACTTGTGTAGCTAACTGGCCATAAATATTTACATTAGTCTTAAAACGCAGCGAGATGTAGAATACCTGACCGTGAATAGTATCCGGTTACCGGGCGCGTGACCAACTCCCGACGGGATGTAACCATTTCAAATAATTACTGTTGTTCATGCAATCTAACGCGGTAGCTGCAAAACCATTCACGCAGGCCTTGAATGCTATCTTGTGCATTCGTTTTCACGAAGATTTTATTAATCTTCACGACTTCAATTGCATAATCTCCGGTACTGAATAGGTGCATATAACCGGAAGTATGCAAAGTAGCCAATGTGACGTTAGTAATCTGTTTGGTCGTCCTCAGGCAGGACTTCCCATTCTTAATTGAATTTCATTCTACAGAGTATATTCCGAGTAGTAGTAGTATATATATATATACAGAATAGTAGTAGTATACATATACAGAGTATATTAGAGAAAACTAATTGGTACGGTCTAGAATTGAATCTGCAGGTGACTATTTGGAACCACTGCTACACTAGGGATATCATGAAGTTTCGAAGCCGATTTTGTATAAGAGCCATAGTCCGTGGCTAAGGACCGATAATTATAGAAGTGATCGAAAGTTTTATATAAATAAAAAAAACATCATATATTTGATTTCTCAATAACCGCAAACTCAGAACTAAAATCATTGCAAAACTGGTACACTCCTGAAATTACAAATTGTTCGTTTTCAAATGCAAGATAATTTCCTATTATGAAAGTCAACTAACTGATTTGTCGTATTATTATGGTCCAATCATGACCCTATTTGGTCCATTGTAATTGCTTTATAATGAGGTGTTACCCTTGAATGAAAATAATAACCCTAATAGTAATAAATATCAATTCAGTATTTTTAAAGAGTCGCCGTAGCCGAGCGATTAAATTACTAGCTTTGTATGCAGGTTGGTAATGAGTCTTTCTGTTATTGTGCTGTAAGTACACATTTATTATATAAATTGCGATTTTTACTTTAAAAAATCATTGGGAAAAAAGTTAGATCAGTAACCTATGTAAAGTCATCATCCTTGAGAAATTACGTCCTTTGTGTAAAGCAGGTATTGTTCCTGTATTATCTTAGGGAGGCCCTTGTACAAGACGTGAATATCTCTTCCTTACGCCTTCCTAAAAGGGTCCCCGAAGGGGTACGTAGAGGTCTATTGGTAGTACCCACACTCCCACTTTCAGCCAGAGATATATTCCAGGTGCCAACGTGCCCGACGGCGATTCCATCGCCGTTAATCAACCACGACTATACGTACGCTTTGAATTTCTTCACAAATGTATGCAGGTTTCCTCTCGATGTTTTCCTCCACCGTAAAGCACGTAGTGTGACTAACACTGTATTTATGTAGATAAAAACTCTTTGTTAGCTCTATTATATATAGTAATTTGAATAAAGAAAATGAGCCGTGGTGGCCGAGTGGTTCGAGCAGTTGCCTGCGACGCAAAGATCGCAAGTTCGAATCCCGACTGTACCAATGAGTTTTTCTAAACTTAAGTACAGTGATTAGTCACACCACGAGCTTTATGGTGAAGGAAAACATCGAGA
>JACCPG010007772.1:0-10507 GCA_016069955.1 Drepana arcuata
TCGGGATTCGAACTTGCGACCTTTGCGTCGCAGGCAATTTATAAATATGTTATTATTATCGAAAACCTCAGGGAGTAGGTATATATAATAGATTCTCAAGAGTTTAGACTAGTCTTGTCCCTCGCGGGATAGGCAGATACAGTAGAGCACCAGTCCTAAAGATAACTTATCTTTCATCTGGCCACATTCATGGAGCTCTTCATGCATGCTCGCCAGTTTCGAGTACTTTAACATTCCTACCTTGAGTGTCCAGTCGAATTATAATCTTTATTAGTATCTGTATACATACGAAACTACGCTTTATCGATAGCTTTAGTGTTAAAAATTAATTAAAAAAAAATAGTGCTCATCTAGTCACTAAAATATCCCATGCCACACGACGGTCGACCACATAAAGGTGCGGACACACCCTACCAATCACATTTTTTGATACCGCGCACCGTTCCGTCACGCAATCGTCACATTTTGTGTCTCCATCAGACTGGCGAATAAATTTGACCTCATTGTTTGCACTGTGTTTAGATATTTTTTTTTTATTGCAGATTTTCGGATAAATTTGTTACCTGGTTTTCTTGCACAATACCAGATAGAGGATTCGACGAAGATGATATGTAAGTATGTTTAAAAATATGTCATTTATAATTGATATTTTTTAGCAAAATACATAAAATACGATTCTACTTTGGCATGTCACATTGTTTTGGCATGTCACATTGTTTTGGCATGTCACATTGCTTTGGCATGTAGATGTAGAAAGTAAGATTGGAGATAAATTGACGAAACAGATGTGCAATGCGAAAGTGTATGGAAGACGAGGAAGAGGTAGACCACGTTTCTCTCCTGAAGAAATGTATCCGACAAAAGGATGTGAGCGTCAAGAGTACCCTCGATACCTGTATGAAGAGACAGATAATTGCAGAAGAAGAGAGTACTGACGCTCTTTGCCTACCCCGTGAGGGATATATGTGCCGTAGACAAACCCTGAATGAAATATTACACCAATGACACGACTGCGATTCACAAATGATAGTAAGCGATTTATTTAAACTATTTGTTACATAGCAATATTAATGACTGCAGAGTCACATAACAGATTCGCGCAACAAGCATTTCGCTTTGTGCACTTTGCTCTATCTGTGTCAAGTCAACGAACAAGAAAAAACTGAATTTAGATTAATGATGCGAGCCATAATGCCGGATAATATATCGCGAATGAAATGGAACCATTAATACTAAAGTCACCATGATAAAACGTCATTAAATAAATAATGACTTAACGAAAAAGTTCTTGCCAATCCCAGTTTTTTATTGTATGACATTTTTAAAGCAAATGCGAGAAAAATTCTGGCTTTGTATCGGTAATTCTTATTTATTTTTGAAAGTACACCAACAGTGTATTTTAAAATATAGACAAATTATAATTGTTGTCACACAAATATACAACCCTATATCATATTGTAGTATATCTTTCTTTCCCAGATAACGTAACCTGCGAAAGGTAACGTAACAACAACGATAAAAGTACCTACCCCGAAAGGTAGGCAGTGTGTGTATAAAATATAACAAAACACTTTCATACAAAGGCACGAAAGAAGAAAGCTAAACAATAACAAATGGAAAAACAAAGTCTCCGACTACCACATCAGAGGAAACAGAGGAAACTTAAAAAAAAACAATCATAATTAAATGCATTTGTCATAAGGTCATTTCATAATACTTTGTGTATGCTAATATTTAACAACGCTAATCCGAAATATTTCGCTTCGGCCAATTGATGGATCTCCGTACTAACTAGACACGGAGCCACTTCCCCCGACACAAGGGGTCCAATTAAAATGTATTTAAAATACATTCTTTATTCTCTTTAAAACTTCTAAGCAAACCTTATCGCATTGTAATAGGAGTCATTTTTTTTACCACAAAAAAAGCATTAAAAATTCAAGTCGCAAACTCAACTAATTGAGTCAGACAAATGCTTTTGTGATTCGACACTCGAAGGTGACTATTCGTGTGAATAGAAAGAAAAAATCGAGTAATTAGCATACGCATATGTATTCCGACCGTGAACGAAAACATGAGGTTAACACAAAACTGAATAATAGGACTTTAGCTCTACAAATGGGGTCATTTTCTGCAGAGGCAAATCATCGTAGTGAAATACATCAGTATGTATATTTGAGAACAAAGTCAAAGACCTATGTGATTTCGTGTTTTCGGAAATAGGTTCGCGATCTTTGACAGCACTACCACAACACATACTTTAATATATATACTTTTCAATCAAAATATTTTTTTTATTTATCATTGGCCTAGATGGGCACTTATAAAACGTTGAAAGAGGTGCACGGCTCGGGTTGGTCGTTTCCATTGAGAAGAACCGGCAAGAAACTCCATGGTTACTCTATACGCAAAAATGTCGACATTGGTTCGGGTGTGCAGTTAATAATGCATGACAATGGAACCCTTGGCATATTTTTTATGTAATCCAACAAGAAAGCTAGCAAGGGGTTGCGTAGATTCAGTTGCAATTTTATGCCACTCTCATTGGTCGGTGTTGGCAAGGGTCACACCCAAGAATTGGGGCGGAACATGTCTCGAAAAAAACTTCGAGAAACAAAACGACTTCACAAAAGAAATATCTACTGGAAATCAGTTTGCAAGTAACCAGATATCCTAAATAGTATATATTAAAACAGGATTGTATGAAGTACCGACAATAATGATACAGCCATTATATAAACATAAAGCATTGATGATGTCATTTTGCGAAAAGCATTGACCCTCGTTGATACCAAACTCTATTCCTTGAATGACAATCATTATGTCAATCGCAAACACTAAGATACGCCGAAGAGAATATTCTGTACCTTTTTCGGCATATTTCGACTGAAAAAGAGCTGAGAATTTTTAGCGCTATCATTTGTTTATGTTAATTGTAACGTTAATAATAATGCGCCGTGAAATGCAATTGGTTTAAGCAACTATAACTACCGAGAATTTCTACAAAGACAAGAATTAAGTGTGTCAATTGTTTCGGTATTTTAAGAGATAAAATGCCCAATAGACATTGAATTCGATCAGATTGGCAACACGTACAACTTAGATCCTTCATAAAGACACCTTTAAATTCAAAATAGAGAATTACTGTTTTAATTTCTTTTAAATGGCAAATCAACTGGCGTGAATGAGGGCGTGATTGTAAAGATGAAGAAAGGCATGTTACGTTGGTTTGGACACATAGAAAGGATGAGTGAAGAAAGATTGACGAAACAGATATACAAAGCAAAAGTGTGTGCAAGAAGAGGCAGAGGAAGGCCACGTTCAACTACCTGGATCAAATAGATCGGACTCTGAAGGACGGGAACGTTAAGAGTACTCGAAACCGACGAGCATGTATGAAGAGACTGATGAATGTGGACGAAGCGAAAGAGGTATGTAAGTCTAGAGAGAACTGGCGCTCTATACTCTTTGCCTACCCCGTTAGGGACTTGGCGTGATGATATGTATGTATGTAATTTCTGTTTAAAATGTATGCTTGAATGAATTACAATTATCAGAAACCCCATCCAACCGAGCACCGTCGTTGAACTCTTCAACCCGAGAAAGCATCCAAGACAACTTTCATTAGAAACAAAGGTTATAATAAATCAAACATTGAAAGAGCAATATTCACGGCATGCGTGCCCTTACAAAAGAATCACTCGCTATCAATGCCGTTTACTGCATTCAAGAACATTATCAAAGGCGTTAAACAAATTTATGGGCCGTGGTACAGCGATAGAAATTATTCCAACTCTATAAATCATAGGCACGATGGTCTATAGTGGTGCCCTATAATTTCGCGCTTCCAGAATTTGGTTACGGGTCGTTTCACTAATAAGGTATGGGGAAAGGTGCTGGATTTTAAACGTACAGTACAATTTAGACTAGAAGTAACGCCTGAGTTTCAAAATCGATTCCCGATTCAAATATTGCAAACGTGTTTATTGCTTACGTTTGCGTGCGTTACGTTGCGTACATATGCGTAGCAATTATGGATCATTGTTATGTACCTTCAGGCATTCTGCTGCAGATTTGGGTTTATAGTTTATATGTATGCTGTATTCGGATGGACAAGAATTAATACATATTATAACGTAGCACTACTCCGTTGCATACTTACTTTCGCTTCATCCACATTATCTATCTCAGAGATACGCCTGTTGGCTTAGATTACTCCTATCAATTCTATCATAGCATTTTCAATCTAATTTATGTAGTTATTAGGAACGTTTTTCATCTTTCGTTTAATAGAAAAACATTTTTGGAAATTCTCTTTTCATTTTCAATTATCGTTTATACATAAAATTATCTTGCTAATCCTACGTTAGTAAAGTTTAAAACCTGCTCTAATTTCATATTAAGATTATGATTATTTGTATTAACTAATCATTATTAAACCCAAACGTACTCGAAATGGACGAGCATGTAAGAGACAGATGAATGAAGATGAAGCGAAAGAGGTCTGTAAATCTAGAGAGAACTGATACTCCAATCTCTCTGTCTAGTGTCTACCCTATGAGGGACTCGACGTTATGATACATATGTATATATCACCATCAAACTAAACTAAACTTTCCAACATATGGCGCAAGCTTCCTTTCGTAAGCACCTAATTCCCATAGAATTTGTAAATAATTCACCATCTGGATATTACGTCAGGACAAACAATAGATAACGAAATGCCTCTCTAACTAACTTGTGTTAAAGTTCAAAAAACTACGGTACTATCTTCGAGACTTGGACCATCCATGTTGATATTAAATATTAGTAAAGTAAAATATTAGACCACAATGCTATTAAAAAATGCTTTTGACTTTGCTTGGACCAACGGTGCGAAAAAAAATACCGTTTCCATCATAACATGTCAAGGAATTATGACGTGAAGATAACAATGAACTTGAAACGAATACACATAATGAAGATGCAACGGGCTTTGGAGAATCAACAAAAGAAACGCCGACAAATGTGGAACAAAACGGGAGGCAGATGTTAGGGAATTCGGAGCTTGCGATACTCGGAAACATCGGTGTACAAGATTCGATATTGCGAGAAAACAGGAATAATCGTCGTGAGACTAAACTTCCGGGTTGCAAGACCGGTTTTTGGTAAATAAGAACAATATATTTTGGTGTTCACATGGATCTTGGGAACGATCGGTGAATTCAAGGTGAAACTGTTAAATTAATTATATTAATATAATTATTAATAAAATTATGAAGTCAGTACAAAACAAAAAACCTATTTCTTAATCTTCATAGCTCAGACGGGTGAACGTCTAACGGGTAGTTTCTAATAAATCTAATAGTATAAAATATAATATAATATATCCTCACGCCTTCCCACAAGGGTCCCCGAAGGGGTAGGCAGAGGTGTATAGGTAATACCCACACATCCACTTTCCGCCAGAGGTATATTAGGTGCCAACGTGACAGATGGCGAGTCCATCGCCGCGTTATCTCATAACGACTATATACATACGCCTTTAAATTCTTCTCAGATCGCATGGTGCTTCTGCGATGTTTTCCTTCACCGTAAAGCTCGTGGTGTGACTAATCACTGTACTTAAGTTCAGAAAAACTCATTGGTACAGTCGGGATTCGAACTTGCAACCTTTGCGTCGCAGGCAACTGCTCGAACGACTCGGCCACCACGGCTTCTAATAGTAGTAATAGTTTATTAATCATAAGCAAGCCTGTTCTAGCATGAACCCTGTATATAATAAATTAAAAAATATATGACCATTTAACGATAATTTAGAGAAATAAGTCTGTAAGCCTAGAAACTATTGGCGCTCTTCTCTCTGCGTAGCCCGTTAGCGACAGTGTGATAATATGAAGGAAAACATTTTACAGATTTATTTTACGGCTTTGAATTGATTCAAGGTTTGTGTGAAGTTAAAGGGAAGGAACTCAGATGGAAATCGGTACTACTACTGCTATTGCTACATTGTCCACAATTCAATTGTCTATAAGACGATCAAAGACAAGTTTGTTTTATTACAGCTACCGAATTGAAACGGTCAAACTAAATCTATAACATTTTTTTTAGCTAAATTTCTAATCGTAGATCCTTCATTCATGGTTTAAAGAATTAGCAAACATTATAGCATTAAATCATATTTGCAATATTGTATTCGTAATCCTATCATTACAACAATTACAGCATTTACTATTACGACTATCGATAATTCGGAACCCTTTCCGATCAAGCTTGGAGATATGCGGAACAAAAGATTACTTTGGAAAGCAACAGAAATCCTAAACGGTTCGACCTTAGGTGTTGTTATGAATTACAGCTCACCCTTTCTCACGTCACTGTCAAAGGAACAATTCTTTGCAACGTGTCCGTCCAACGTCAATCAAACTTTAATGCAATTTTGATGAGGTAGAGATTTGTGAATGACTCGTGCAGTAGAGGGTCACGGATTACATTTTCACACGACTTCAACATCAAATACAAATACCCCTGGGATTGGCTGCAAGTATCGTAAACCGGAAAAACCTTGTCTGTTTCTTGATAAAACGGGAACCCATAAAATAGTTTGAAATTGCAAAAAACTACCATTTTGGTTTAAAAAAAATCTTGATTAAATATTTGCATTACACAATAGAAATTTACTCTCTCACTGATCAAATATGTATCTGAATAACGTCATTCCTTCAAATGTGTATAAAGGAAATCGTTTCTATAAACATTATACAAACGCCTCTAAATTTAAAGAAAGATGATATTTATTCACAATCTCACAAGTACACCTAAAACAAACGCATTAGTTCTTTACTTGCTTGCATTAGAGTTGAAATTCGCAAGGTAGTTCAAACTAAGCAAGTTGCTTTGATCTACTGAATCACAAAACTAAGTAGGGGTGCATTATTCCAATTGTTTGTTGGCGAAGAAAAATAGCCCAGCTCGTAAAATATTGTGTACGAAATTATTAAGTTTCCCCACAAATTTTCGGAAGTTGATACTCTTGTGATGCAATTGATTTATTTCGGAATTGTGGTGAGAAAATAAATAGAAGATATTTAGGGGAATATGAGAAATAAATATAGTTTGAGGGAGATGACATCAAATCACATGACACTTACATGTGACGAAAGTATGCAGTTTCATAATACCATTTCAAATAGTAAATCTGAAGATCATCTGTCTATTATCTTTGTTAACAAAAAGGATTACAGATCAAAAACATCTTCACGTTGGCAAATATCAATTGTCTATGGTTGGCCCGTGGGCATGTTCGTTGACGCATAAAAGGTCTTTGCAAGATCTTTGGGGAGGGATACTTAGAGGGTTTTGAATTTCAATAGATTTTATTTGCCAGAGGATTCTCAATGGCTAAAGGCTAAAACTTTCCTAAGGATTTCTTCACGATGGTTTCCTTAAACGTCAATAATTAAAAATACATTGAAAATTTTTAAGTATGTATATATCTTCGCGTTCCCCGAAGGTATAGGCAGAGGTGTAAAACAAGAAACTTTGCGCCATTGATATAATTAGGTGTCAACGTGACAGATGATAAGTCCATCGTTCCTCAACACGTCTACACATATATAGGTGTTAAATTTTATTCTGAAATATTTTCGTTTACCATGAAACTCGTGGTGTCTTACGTAAATCTCAATACCTACTTAAGTTCAGAAAAAACTCATTGGTACAGTCAAATTGAGTCGAAGCAGTTCATTCTATCTTGATTTTGCAAGTAGTTGCTTGCTACCTGCTAAACACTAACATAACAGATTATGTAATCTGTTTATGAATAAGTCGAATAGATTACTACATTTTTAGAAGAAGTTAAAATAATCAAACGGGACTACTTCTGCCACTTGAAATAAAATGCAAAAAATATGCATAAGTACAACATTATTGCCTCGTGTAAAAATACTTTACAAGCGTTGAAACGGGTTCTTTAGACGTCAAATAATCTGGCCGCATTTAGACTGAGGATAGCGGATTTTATTAGGGAACTGGAGCAATGAATGGCTCTTCATAGGAGTATACTTATTGTTGGAAATACGGTACGTAGCGTTTTAAAAGTAGTTGCAATATTTTTCATATTTTAGAATTATTACATCTTCACGCCAAGGGATTGGTAAATGTGTAGTTACACCCAATTTCTGTCAGAGATATGTACATGTTAAAGATGCCCACGATATTAAGCCCCTGTGTTATAATACCGTGGTAAATATTATAAATGCGAGTTTGCGGGTATGTATGGGCGCTTGTTACTCAATCCCGCCAGAACGGCTGAACGGTATTGAATGTAATTTGGCACAGAGATAGAGTATTAGCTGGATTAACACAGATTTCTATTACAGAAAAAGCAGAGGGAAATTTTGCGCTGGTACGCCACGGGCCACAGCTAGTAAATATGTGTGTACCTCTACCTACTGCCTACCCCGTTAAAGATGGCTTTAGATTATGTTTGTACGCAAATGCGAGCATGTTGTGCTACTGAGGCATAATATTTTATCATTTATAATCAGAGGTCTCGCGTCGTCTAATCGAGACCTCTCGTGACAGACGTGCTGGAACACATCTCGCTCAGAGAATCAGCATTGCTTTCCAGCGTGGCAATGCTGCTAGCCTTCTTGGCACGTTGCCTCGGGGTACCGATTTGGGACAAATATTTTATCTGTATGTAGTTCGACGAGCATGTATGAAGAGACTGATGAATGTCGACGAAGCGAAAGAGGTATGTAAGTCGAGAGAGAACTGGCGCACTATAATGTCTGCCTACCCCGTTAGGGGCTTGGCGTGATGATACGTATGTATGTATGTTAGTAGTTAGTTCCAACTGTTCTTTGTAGATATTGTTAATTGATGTTATCAACAGATTAAGTGTCACTTACTCAGTTCTCAGCAACAACAGCAAAACCTGTGCGGCCAATCCTCTGGCTTGTTAGCAACAAACGAGGGTCATCGAAGAACACGCTGTATATTGTCTTGCTACAATGGCGTGCAAAAAATATGTTCGCTTGACCATTTGATTACCCTTCTGGTTTCACAAGATTTGCTTCGAGCATCTCCCCCGGCTCTTATTGACGGGGTAATGTATTTAACGTGTTTTGACGCAGCGTTAAAGATTGCCTTTTAATTCAGCGACTAAAAGTTGAAAAGCTTCGTATAAAGATTTTTTTTACAATATTGTGTCCATTTACAATTTACGTGGCATTTAAAATGCCAGGATAGACGCCTTAAGATATCAGATTGAATACCGGGAATATTTCTTTATTATTATTAACAAATTATAAAACATTAACAACCGTAGTGCCCGAGGTGTCCCGTCTGTACCAAAGATTTTTTCTGAACTTAGTACGGTGATTAGCCACGCTACGAGCTTTACGGTGAAGGAAAACATCGATCGAGATGAACCTGCATACGTTTGAGAAGAAATTCAAAGGCGTATCAATACATACATTGCCTCTGCCTACCCCTACGGAAAAGAGGCGTGATTATATGTATTATGTATGTATGCATCATTACATAGTGCTTGAGTAACGACAACGGACTTGCCATCTGTCACGCTAGCATCTAAAATATATATTTGGCGGCCCAGCTCTGCTTACCCCTTCAGAGGCCCTTGAGGGAAGGCGTAAAGATATAAAAATATCAATGTTTGCAATATACTAGTTGAGAGAAAGGAGCCACGATAGACGTCCCAAGATATCTTTTTATCCCGGTTTGAACCATTTTATTCTTTATCATATATTCTGTTTAATATATTCCTGAATTTCGCCATATTGTGTACATCTCCGATAGCCGTGATCGTCTAGTGGTTAGGACCCTACGTTGTGGCCGTAGTAACCCAGGTTCGAATCCTGGTCACGGCAGCGTTAATTCGCTGTCATGGTGGAGAATATCTTTTTTGGCTTTGTTTTACACTTAGTGAAAGGATTTTATTTTTAACATCTCCCGTAGAACCAATCTTTATACCAAATGTATCAGTTGCTTGCATAAACTATTGTGTATTAAGATGGAATATTTAATAGTGCATTAAGCACTATTAATTATACGTACTTATAATATTGATCTTGATATAAGTTTGTAGCATAGAGAGATGAGCTAATAGGTTTTAAGGCTATATAGCACAGAATAGATTACTTTGTACTAAACAATATTCATGCAACGCAACTGCCATCTAGCGTCCAGTAGTAATTTCACTTATACTGTTGACAACGTACTGCGAAATAGCTTTTTGTAAGTTTCCACAGATGGCGCTGTATACCATCATGCTTTTTGCTACTACTACATGTTACGCAGCAACACATAATGTCTTATTTAATCGCTAGATGGCGGTATTAGTGTATAAAACATTCCACAAGTAGAATAATACCTCTCACCATAAGGTTGGGTTTATTTGGGTACCACCTTGGGTTTATTTATTCGAAGAGAGTTTGAAATTGACACAAACATGATACGTGTCAGCAAAAAGTTAATTATCAAACGCGGAGGAGAGCCTCAG
>JACCPG010007773.1:0-22546 GCA_016069955.1 Drepana arcuata
GGGGCTCCAGCCCACAGGTGGCAGCAGTACTCCATATGTGGCCGAACTTGCGACTTATAAAGCTGCAGCCTTTGTGAAGATGTGAAGTACTGCTTAGCTCTGTTGAGCACACCGAGCTTCCTCGACGCCAGCTTAGCCTTGTCCTCTAAATGACCACGGAACTGAACGTCGCGAGAAATATCGACCCCAAGGATCCTAATGCTCTCCGAGATGTTCAGGGGAGTGTTCTGGAATTGTGGAGCCACAGCGAATGGAGTTTTTTTAGCAGTGAATGCGCACACTTGTGTCTTAGTGGGGGTGAAGTGGACTAGGTTTAGTCGACCCCAATCGGAGACACTGCGAAGTGTACTCTCGATTTCGGACACAAGTCGTTCGCGACTTTCCTCCACAGTGGAACGAGGGAGATTAGCACGGCCCGTGTAGTAAGTGTCCCCAGTGCTGTCGTCTGCAAAGCAATGAATGCCTTCAATAGAAAGCATGTCATTAATATGCAGAAGAAACAGAGTCGGGGACAACACAGAGCCTTGCGGGACTCCAGCATTAATGTCCATGCTTTCGGAGCAGCTACCGTCAACGACGGCTCTTATGCATCTGCTGGACAAAAAGCTGGCGACCCATTTGCATAATCCCTCTGGCAGTCCGTAGGATGGAAGCTTCGATAGAAGACCGCGATGCCAGACCCGATCGAACGCTTTCGCCACATCCAAGCTAACAGCTAATGCCTCACCTTGACTCTCAATGGCGAGTGACCAACGGTGCGTGAGATATACTAGAAGGTCACCCGTTGAGCGATTGTGGCGGAAGCCATACTGTTGGTCACTCAACAAACCGTGACCCTCTAGATATCGCAGGAGTTGCGTGTTAATCACTCGCTCCATAATTTTAGAGAGGAGGGAGGTGATGGCGATCGGCCTGTAATTTGATGGGTCTGATCTATCGCCCTTTTTGGGCACTGGGTGCACGTGGGCGGTCTTCCACGAACTTGGGACTTTTTGGGTGGAGTAGGAAAGCGCGAATAGGCGCGCCAAAACAGGACACAACTCAGGAGCTCATTGCTTAAGCACCACTGCCGGAATACCGTCTGGCCCGCTCGACTTATGGACGTCCAGAGACAGCATCTCCCGCCGGACCTCCCGTTGGGTTATGCTTATCTCCGGCATAGAGTTCTCACACCGCAAGATAGTTGGCGGTGTGGCGCCTCCGTCATCCATAGTCGAGTTCGAGGCAAAGAGGGAGCCCAATAGATCCGCTTTCTCTTTGGCACTGTGGGCCAAGTTACCATCCGGCTTACGGAGGTAACTTGTACTTGTAACGGTAGGTAGGTACCACGTATTCGATGTGACGTCATTTACCACCAGCTCTCGCGCGTAATCATTTTCTAACAAATGACGAACGCGTTCCTCATACCTATTAGCAAAACCTGTATCCTTTCCCCTTTTCCTTTCGATACCTTTCAACCTTCTTAGTGCGTTGGGATTCGAGTCCGGCATCGCGCGACCTGGCTCCTTCCAAGGTAAGCTAACATGCCAGCGACCGTCAACGAGCACCGCTGATCGCTCCAGCTGATCGATGGCGCGCAAATCGTTAACATTCGGGCGCGGCTTACCGCACACATCTATGGCATCCAATGCAAACGAAAGCCGAACCTCATCATGGATTTCTTGAAGTAGACTATCACGTGATGAAATGTCACTTACCTCTTCGTTCTCCGTAATGGTCAGGGCGGCCTCGGCGCAGGCAGAGTGAGCGCGGCAGCCCGCGCGGCTTTGCCACACCGCGGCACGCGCACCTTACCATGTACACACCAACCTAGGGGGGTAAGTGTAGCGGACGGCTCATTTTCCCTACCTGACTTTATTTTCAAAGGTACAATTAAGTTATAATTATCTTGACCAATTAATATGTCGGGTTTTGAATCTGAGGTACACAATTTATCTTTAATATTCTTTAGGTGAGAATACTTACTACAATCTATAACAGACAACTTTTGAATAGGCAAATTTAATTCATTAACACAACGCATTCTTATATTATTATGTAACCTATCATATCCAGCAATGTCTACATTAACAACCATAGATTCGCATACCATCGCGTCATTAGTCCACGCTCCGCGCACCGACAGCATAGTATAAAGAGAGGAAGTAGGTTATCTTCATACAAACGCACCGCGCGCGGCTTGTATGTGTGCGCTATTGTATCTATGTGTCGACGCACGCACACTTTAACAAAATCTCGACCCGTTTCTCAGTGCGCCAGTCGGGGCTAACACTGCACAAGGTTCGCGCGCGCGTCACGGCTTTTCGGCTCCGCTAAATGATTTATTCATCAATATCATCATCAAAATGTCTGATAATCGCAGAAGAACGTATTGCTGTGTGTTTGGGTGTCTTAATAATTCATCGATTCCAGACTTGTCTCTGTTCAGATTATCAGAATTGGTTTGCCGCTATTTCTTTGTTTACGTTTAGTTATGCCGATTTCTCAGTATTGTAGGTATAGTAACTAAGTACCTACCTACTTACAGAAAATCGTAATTCAAAATAAGTATGTACGAGTACCTAATTGACTAATAGTAAATCAAATACATATAAAACAAAGTTCGAATCATAACAACAAATTCGATTATAGTCTAAGAGACAGTCGTTAGTTTTTAATGTTGTTTTTATTACTTTTAATGATAATATTTGTGAGGGTAGTTGTGAAGTGAACATCAATATTTTAACCTTGGTCTTATTTTTATATTTTAAAATAGTATTTTTAAGAATTACATATAGAAACACTTAAATATATGTTGCACTAGCAATAATACCCGCCAGCAAGTATTATCCTCACTGAATATCTTTCCACTCCTACAATAAAGTCAACTTCAAAAATGGCAGACACAGTGCAGTCCTTGAAAACTTCAATGGAAGAGATGTCGAAGGCATTCCAGACACAAATGGCGGAGTTCCAGAAGAACCTGCAGGGCTCTACTCATGCATCTGCTCCAGACTCACTTGCTACAGACTTTCTCACTTTTAAGAGTTTTGTGATACAAGCACTAACTTCTCTGCAGCAGCAAGTTAACTTATTGGCCATAGAGCAGGATCGCCAGGAGATGTGGAGGCGCAAGAAAATGCTCCTCTTACATGGTGTGGCGGAGCTCAAGGATGAAGATGTTGCTGCCGTAGTGGTGAATGTGGTCTCAGAACAAATGAAGATTCCCTTCAACAGCACTAGCATCAGTCGCTGCCATCGTATGGGGCCACCGGGAACCGAGGCAAGACCCATTGTAGTCAAATTCAGGGATTCATCTGAACGGGACAAGATTTGGTTCACTAAGGTGTCCCTTAAAGGCACAGGCATCACCCTCTCAGAATTCTTGACAAAAGTTCGCCATGCCGTGTTTATGGAGGCCCGCGAACGCTATGGTGTCAAGAAGTGCTGGACACGGGATGGCTCCATTATTATCTTGGGACCTGACGGCACTCGTCGCAGAGTCACTACCATGGTCGGACTCGATAAGCTATGGAAGCCTGCAGAGACGTGCATCACCACAAGTGTTCCTGTAGGGCCTTCCAAGACTGTGAGGCCAAAGAGAGCGGCAAGAAAATAGTTTTCATTCCCTGAAGTGTGTGGTACTCTAACAAATGTTCCAACTATTAGTGAATTCTGTTAGTAATTTAATTCTGCTTCTGAATCTGTTTCGGGAAGGTAAGCGGGTGAGTGTGAAGTACTTTTCGAATCCATTTTTCTTAACTAAATAGGTATATATGCACACTTTGATCTTGAGCTCGTGAATACGTTCTGCATGTACATATGTATCTAACTTACTTCACTATTACATCAAGTTTTACTTTTACCCACTTTATTCTCAATAATTTGTTTTTAATTTCATGCTACAATTCGGAAAGTACCTTACATTTATTTGACGCCTTTCATCAAAACAAGCAATGACTGACAGCTGCTTACTGACAGTTACTTTACTGTCATATCGTTTTTTTGACGTCTGGATCTGTATTGTGTTGCCATAATACGCCTAATGCTTTCTGTTGAAAATTTTTATACAAAAATACTTGATTTAATGTTTTATGTTACTTATTGCTGCTGGCGGATAATATGAAGCCTATTGATTGTTTTTAGTATAACAGTTAGTTATTTATTTATTATATATATATAATTTGTGATGTCTGTTTCTGATGTTAGTTTTAATGAAGATTATTTATCTATGTCTGATGAAAGTCTAGTGAGCGATGACAGCTTTCGTAGCATCCCAACTCTATCTCTGTGTGACTCCTTGTACTCCCATTTCAAAGATGTTCCTAAAAATTTCAATGTAGTGCATATCAATGCACAAAGTATTCCGGCACATTATCCAGATATGCTGACTTCATTCAGTAATAAGAATATTCACGCAATTCTTGTCTCAGAATCATGGCTGAAGCCCTGCCTGCCCTCGACTTCTTACTCGCTCCCCGGCTTTCAGTTGATACGTCATGATCGAACAGGAAGAAGGGGGGGGGGGGTGGCCATTTATCTCAGAGACTATATCCCATTCAGCATAGTTACTACATCCTCTCAGTCCCAATCCTCGGACGGATCTGAATATCTTTTTCTTGAAATCTTGCTCTCTGGCAGGAAAACCCTGGTAGGTGTATTTTATTGCCCTTCCCTACATATCAATTATTTCCCTTCTTTTGAGGTGCTATTAGAAAACATTGTTCCTGTCTATGAGCACACTTTAATTATGGGTGATTTTAATACTTGTTTATTGAAAGGGGATAATAGAGCGACGCAGTTTAAATCTATAATTAACTCCACCAATCTTCATATTCTCCCTTCTGCTGCTACTCATTTTTTCCCACAATGTGAACCTTCTCTACTTGACCTTACTCTTGTATCTTCGCTTGACCATGTGGCCACACATGGTCAATGCACAGCTGATGCTTTCTCTTTTCATGATCTTATCTTTCTTTCCTACAAGATCCGTCCGCCAAAGAACAAGCCTAGAATTCTCCTACAGCGCAACTTTGGCGCTATAGACCAGGACCAGCTTCTGAGGGACGCACAGGAAATTGACTGGGATGGCATCAGGCACGTAGATTCAGTTGACGAGAAGGTTAATATCTTCAACTCACTACTCACCAAACTGTACGATGCACATGCTCCGGTCAGACCTGTTAGGGTGAAACACCTTCCAGCGCCTTGGCTCAATGATGAAATAAAGACCTTACAAGCCAAGAAGAATACCATTAAAACATTAAAATATAAGGCAAACCCTGAAAAATATCGCGAAAAATATAGGCAGGTCAGGAATCTCTGCAATAGGATGTGTAGGGACGCCCAACGACGCCATATTCATAAATCTATTGAAGACAGCACTCCAGCTAACGTTTGGAAGTTCTTGCGGACTCTGGGAGTTGGTAAGCAAAAACATGTTTCCACCTCAAATAATTTGGACTTAGATGCCTTAAACCTCCATTTCTCTTCGGTAGCACATTTTGATGCTACCACTAAAACTAACACGCTAAGCCATGTCTCAGGTTCTTCAACTCCCATCAGTCCAAATTTTTCATTTAGTCAATTTACTGATTGTGACGTTAAGAAGGAAATATCTTTCATCGCCTCCAACGCTGTCGGATGTGACGATATCAGCCGCAAGATGGTCCTTCCTCTTTTAGATTTCCTCACACCTATTATCTCCCATATCTTCAATTCTTCCATCTCCTCTAGCTCCTTTCCAACTCTTTGGAAGGATGCACAAATCATTCCACTTCCTAAAAAAAATAACCCTATATCTTTTTCCGAATCTCGACCTATTTCTATCCTACCTTTCCTGTCCAAGGTGTTGGAAAAGCTAGTCTACAAGCAGTTAAGTACGCACTTGGCACAACATAGCCTCCTCAATCCCTTCCAATCTGGCTTCCAACCAGGCCATAGTACCACTACGGCCTTGGTTAAAGTCACTGATGATATACGTGCTGGCATGGAAAAATCACAGCTAACAATCCTGACGCTGCTAGATTTCAGCAATGCATTCAACACCGTCGATTTCGACATACTGCTTGCCATACTAGGTTCCCTTAACGTATCTCCAACGGTAATAGACTGGTTTCGAAGTTACTTGTTCGGACGCAGGCAGCGTATACGCCTGGATGATAGAATATCGTCTTGGTGTTTTACGTCTGCAGACGTCCCACAAGGTGGCGTCTTATCTCCACTTCTTTTCTCGATATTTATTAAATCTATCACTCTCAATATCACTTCATCTTACCACCTATATGCAGACGATCTCCAGATCTACACACAAGCGTCTCCTTCTTCTCTCCCCTGTGCTATCAGAGCTACTAACATGGATCTGGATTTGATATCTGACTGGAGCAGGAATTACGGGCTCAAAGTAAATCCTTCGAAATCTCAGTCCATAATTATTGGTTCGAGTAGACTGATGGCCCAGGTGGGGTGGGAACGGATGCCGACTATCTCTTTTGACGGTGTTATAATACCCTATAGTGATGTAGTCAGGGATCTTGGTATTCTTCTTGACAAAACACTATCATGGGCACCTCAGGTTGCAGAGGTAGGTCGGAAGATGTTTGCTGCCGCGGGGTCCCTCAGACGCCTACGTAATTTCTTGCCTATAGACGCTAAAATTGCGCTATCCCAAGCATTGCTCCTTCCTATCCTTGACTATGCTGACGTCAGCTATCTTGACCTTACCGAGGAGCATCTTAATAAACTTGAGCGCCTTCAAAATCTCTGCATACGGTTCGTATTTGGATTACGCAAATATGACCACATTACTGAATTTCGCCGTAGGCTCAAGTGGCTACCCATCCGACTTCGCCGGAATACTCATATCCTATCACTTCTTTACAAAACTTTATTTGATCCTAGAGCCCCCAAATACCTTCAGGAACGCTTTGCATTTCTTTTTTCCAACCTGCACCTACTCCGTAAGACCAGGGAACTCATCCTTAAAACTCCTACCTTCACTTCTTCTTCCTATTCCAAATCCTTCACTGCGCAAGCTGTTCGTCTAGGGAACTCGCTACCCCAGAACATCAGACTGGCAAAGACATTGAACTCCTTTAAGAAACTTTTATTTGAACACTATTTCCCTTCATAATTTATTAATATATAATGTTTATGTATATTTTATTGTAAGTATATATATATATATATATATATAAAGTAGTTATATGTATCGTATTTATTTATTTATATTGCTTAGTGTATGTATATTATAGTAATTGTGTATATTTCATCCGCTAAACTATCACACCTACCTTTTTCTTTTTTCTCTATTTCTTTTCTCTCTAACTTGGTTGCCTGGAAGAAATCGCTTTTGCGATAAGGCCGCCTATTTGTGCGTACTACATGTTGTTCTCTGTTTTTTGTCATCCTATTTGTTTTTGTAGATGTGTGTGTACAATAAAGGATTTAAATAAATAAATAAATAAATAAATATTTCATTCACTTTAATTTTTTTTTATTATAGATACCTAATGTATATTAAATGTGCTTTTTATTTCAGACGCCTTCAGTGGCTGCGCGAAGCGCGAACAGCCGCGCCTAATATTTAGCTAAAAGTGACAACCCTAAGACAGTAGGCAATTATATCGAGAATTGGGCCGGAGATAGCCTACTTACTCCCTCTCTTTATACTATGCCGACAGTGTCTCACGACGGCCACGCAGCCCGGCGCGCTCGGCGAGGCTCGCGCTTATCAGCGACACACTCGATCCGTCATCGAGTAGTGCAGTGGCGTTTACGATACCGTTAGGGCCGTGCACACGAATAGGTAACACTTTTAATAACACTTTATTGTCACCCGCGTTAATGTACGTTATTGTTTCCGAAGACACGGTAGGCTCGGCTCGCTGCCCGTCTGCCGATGACGTAGTACTCGTGGTTGGCGCGGTTAACAACAATTTGTTAACCGCGCTGGTGCGCTCACTTTGTTTACTCGTGGAATAATGCAGGAGAGGATGATGATCTTCATTACAGCCGTCCTTGTCGCACACAGAAGCTGAACACGTCTTTCTATCGTGTTTGGATATTAAACACTTGTAGCAAAGGCCGTGTTTCTTCACATATTGCCACCGTACTTTACGTAGTGCTTTCTTAAATTTTTTGCAGTCGCCGAGATTATGTACCGCTGCGCGGCAAAACAAACAATTAGCGTTACGTTCTTCGTCTTGAACTAGCACGGTCTGTGTGCGTGTGCATGTACTTGCCTTATTCTTCTGATGCTGGATCACTTCGTAAAGTAGTAAAAATACTTGCGGTGGTGGAATCTTTACTACAGCTTCTTCATACAGAAAATCTGATAAAATCACCAACCTTGGTTTCTTTCCTTCGGTGATCATTTTATAGCTGTAGTTGGACCACTTGGAGATAAGCACTGCTGGGAGCTTGGACAGAATCATCGAGACGATATTGACACCGTGTAGGTACTCCTCGCGCCCGACTGCTCGCACTGCTTCCACTACATTTTGCACTTTCACAGAAAACGCAACGATATCTTTCTGATATTCCTGTTGTATGTCTTGGAGTATTCTAGAAATAATGCAGTCGGGGTTACCAAATCGTAGCTCCAATGTCGACATCACTTTGTCAGGCGACGTGGCGCTTATGAACAATGCAGCGACTGCATCTTTCGCTTGCCCTCGTAGGCATTTTCGAAGCCTCCATAGGTTTTCTTTTGGCGTGAATTTACACAACGCCGTCGACTCGTCGTAGGCTTGTTTGAATTGAAGCCAATCCAAGTGGTCACCAGAAAATTCTGGTAAATCTCTCGGTGTGCTCATGCGGCTGAGCAAACTGGCTTGAGGCACGTTGTTTGCACAGTTAGTAGAAATATTCTTCAAAGCGCTTGCCAACATGTGAACCGCGTTGTTGAGCACGGACACGGAGTCGCCCGGCGGTAGCGGTGGCGGGGACGCGGCGGCGCGCGGCCGGCCGGCCACGTGCTCGGCGCATGGTGACGGTGCTCGTGCGTGCAGCTCACCCGCTACAATTCCTTTCTCGGGGGTTTGCTGCTCCAGTAGGGGTTCTTCGTGGTTACTTTGGTGGAACACCCAATCCTCCAGGTCTCTGCGAGGAAATTCCTTCCTATCAACTAGTGAACTGTATTCCATCTGTTCTTCCTCGTCGTCGAGTGCTGCCAACAGGGCATCCAGGTTTTGATCAATGAGCTCGATCCGAATAGCAGCTTTTTGTTTAGCGGCTTCCAGCTGCAACAGTTTTTTCTTGCTTTCTCGCGTAGATTTTTAGGTAAATGAGTACAACCTGAGTTTAACACGAGTAAAAACAAAAACTTACACTAATATACAAATAAAATCAATATAACAGAACAACACATGACTACTAGGTGGGTAACAAACTACATGGTGGTCGTCGTAATCGACACATAATTTGGGATAACATTGTGAATTTAGATGTACTTAGTAACTAGTGTTTTAATGTACAAAAGTTTTAACAGTTTGAATATTGAGTTGGTTGTGACGGTATGACAATAAACTTTTAATCTTTACCTCCCGTGCTAGTCGAGACTGTGTTACGGCAAGGTAATTTTGATATCAAGCTGTATTGCATTAAAAATAGAGCCCAATATTGCAACAAAACGTGTGTCTCGAAACGAATTCCTTATCTCAGTTTGCTAATTACATGTAGTACACGCAAGATTATCAGAGTAATGGTAACAAGATCTCTGTAGTAAATTTCGTGTGGCTATTGTAGTTTGTGCTATTTGTATGTTTAATGTCCTACATACTATTTTACGGCCAACATAATAAACTAATATACTAGTAATAATAATAATAACATAATAAATGTATACAACAGAAAAAATATAATAAAAAATGCATGGTGTTTTTATATAACTACATTCCTATCCTAAGTAAATCTTCAGTTCCATCATAATCTAAATTACATAAAAACTCATGTAGTGCCTTTTTACAAACATACCTTGATTTATCTCACATGGTTATTTTCTTACTAATGCGATTATATAAATATGGTCCCAGGTAAAAAGAGAAACCATTAGCGAATTTGGTTCTACATGTTGGTACCTTATAAACCTCGTGTAGGTATCCTCCTGGAAGACATTATATTCAACCGTGTCAGGCAAGAGATCTTAGGATCAGGGTTTTGATAAAAAATTGGCGAATATTAAGAACTTCAAATTCTTGATACAACAATGTTGTAGGGTATTGATAATGCTTAAAGTTTAATACTTTTAGTATACATCTCTGTGTCCTCTCAATTTTTAAGAGGGTGCTGTTATGTGCACCACCCCATACAGATATACCATACGTCGCTATTGATTGACAAAGAGTTATATAAACAATTTTACTGGTTTGCATATCCCTTAAATATCGAATTCGTTTGAAAATTGGTATGAGTTTTCGCATACGCGATTTTAAGCCATCGAGATGATGTTTCCAGTTGATATTCTTGTCTATATCCACCCCAAGATATTTCATAGTATCAGTACGACAGAGACAATAGCACTCGCAGCCATCCACATTCGAATTAGTACAAGTGTGCACCTTCAGTGTAGTCTGTATTCGGCTGTAAATTGTTCCGTATAGAAAAAGTTACGTATTTTGTTTTGGATTTGTCAGATTTAATGTTAGAAGATTAGAGTCAAGCCAATTTGTTATATCCCGCATACTCTTCTCAGCCGATAGTCTTACACCGTCCCATGTTAGACCATGAAATAGAATAACCGTGTCATCAGCGAATGTTATTATTTTATAGATTTGCATGACGCAACAGATTTGACCGACGTTTTCGCAACTTGAGGCAGCGTTTCCAACTTTATGCTGCTTCCACATCGGAAACATCGGCACATCGGAAAACAAACGTTGCGGCACAATATGCTCAGGGTGCTCAGCTTGAGTGTTTTCTGCAGATTTGTTCTGCTGCGAACCACATTGTTCCTATAGCATTTTTTCTCGCCGTGTTCTAATGCTTGTACTGCGGATCATTGTAGATCTGGCTCGAAGACCACTTTGTTAGTGGTGGTGCTGGGTTCGTCGCAACAGAAAACACATGTGAACTTTGTTACACGTATATTGAGCTTTTGAAAAAAGAAAAACACAAAATGGCCGCGTGCGCAGAATGACCACATCGGACGTGCGCATTGATTCTAGTTCGGTGGCAGACTGGCGGGGGTTTACAATATGACAAGTGTCAGCGCGTCGCTGCTCTTAGCTAGTGATGCTACTTATAACTTTTAAATTAGACTTGAGCGCGTCGCTAGCAGTGGTCGTCAGCTACTATTTCGAGCCCAACCTACCTATCGGGCCATACCTGGACCAATTGAGCGGCGTCGTTGAAGAGCTGGGGCCTGGCGCTGTCCTGATAGGAGGTGATGCAGATGCGAAAAGCAGCTGGTGGGGAAGCGGAAGAGTCAACCACAGGGGGGAGGAGATGGCAGGCGCTCTGGAGGACTTGGGCTTGCAGGTGCTCAACGACGGCGAGGTGCCGACCTTCGACGTGATTCGGGGAGGCGTCGCCTCACCAGTTACGTCGACGTAACGGCCTGCACGTCGGACCTGCTCGACCTGGTGGAGGACTGGAGGGTGGAGGAGGGCCTAACTAGCTCGGACCACAACGGCATCATGTTCAGTCTTAACTCAGAAGAGCGAAAGGTATTGGGATACAGAGAACCACAAGGCTTTACAACACCAAAAAAGCAAACTGGTCGGTGGTGGGGAGAAACTGGGTCAGCTTAAATTGGATAAAAACATCTCCCTTCAGGAAATAGAGAAAATCAAGGACGAAGTACAATTAAATGACTTTGTCAATAGCTACTCGGCCTGTGTTGTGGAGGCTTGTGGTCTCTGTATACCCAAAAAGAGGCCTTCGAGAAGCTCACCGTGCCGTGGTGGTCTCAGGAGTAGAGGAGTCCCAAGAAGAGAGAGGTCGCCACCCGGAAGCGCAGGATCCGATGTGCAGCACCGTGCCGGAGGGCGGGCGTCGTCGGGGAGTAACTACAGAGCAAGCATGAGTATGAGGCAATGGCGAGGTTGGCCCAGACCAATAGTTGGAAACAGTTTTGTGGGAGGCAGGACAAGGAAGGCCTTTGAGAGGGGATCTACAGAGTCATAGGGAAAACCTCAAAGCGGGAAGAGTACCTACCCCTAGTAAAGGACGGGCAAACAAAACGAAATGTCTTAAGTTCTCTTTACCAAATGTAACACAACGGGATCTGAATTTAAATCTTGACGGCAACAAACTTGATGCTATAGCGGAAACTGTATTTCTAGGAATTACCATCGACTCAAAATTGCAGTGGGGCCCGAACATTAGAACACTTTCCGGTCGGTTAAGCTCAGCTGCATATGCAGTACGGAAAATAAAGCATTTAACTGATGTAGCCACAGCTAGGCTAGTATACTATGCTTATTTCCACAGTATTATGTCCTATGGCATTCTGCTGTGGGGATCAGCGGCGGACGTTGACTCAATTTTCATTCTGCAAAAGAGGGCGGTCTGCGCGATCTATGACATGGGTCCTCGCGAGTCTCTCAGTGAGAAATTTAAAGAGATCGACATACTAACTTTGCCTTCACTCTATATCTTTGAATGTATTTTATATGTCCGCAAAAATCGAGGGATTTACAAAATTAAAAAAGAGTGCCATAATAAAAATAGCCGCAGTAAATATGAAATTGTAATCCCGAAATACAGATTAACAAAAACGAGCAAGTCATTTATTATAAATAGTATACGCTTTTACAACAAGATCAATGTAAAGTTCAAAAAAATTATCAAACGTGTTCTGATTAAAAAAGCATATTATAAAATCAAGGACCACGTTGAAGATAAAGAAGTTTGGCTCTAGTTCCTTCTGCGCATGCGGCTTCCTTGGTAGCTCATAAACGGCACAAATTTGTGGATGTCTCTAACTATTCTGAATCTTTTTCTTTTCTCAATTCGGGTTTTTTTTACAATAATAATTTTACTTTTTTTTATTTTAATTTATTCCATATCTTGACCAGAATTAGTTGTACAGAACAGTACTGATGACAATATTTGTGTCACTTGTTTAATTTGTCTAATTTGTGAATGTGAGAACATTGTAGGCTTTGTAGATTCTTAGATGTTGCTAACATTGTTATAATTATCTTGTTTTATGTATGCTTTGTATAACTTTGTTTTATGTATACATTGTAAGCAACGACCTATTGTCGGGCCTACGTTGTTCCCCCATACTTGGGTACTATTGCTGTAACGAAAAAAATATTGTATATACCTAATGATTTGATGTGCCGTGGTGGCCGAGTGGTTCGAGCAGTTGCCTGCGACGCAAAGGTCGCAAGTTCGAATCTCGACTATACCAATGAGTTTTTCTGAACTTAAGTACAGTGATTAGTCACACCACGAGCTTTACGGTGAAGGAAAACATCGAGAGGAAACCTGCATACGTCTAAGAAGAAATTCAAAAGGCGTATGTATAGTCGTGCTTGAGTAACGGCGATGGACTCGCCATCTGTCACGTTGGCATCTAATATACCTCTGGCGGAAAGTGGGTGTGTGGGTATTACCTATACACTTCTGCCTACCCCTTCGGGGACCCTTGTGGGAAGGCGTGAGGATATATTATATTATGATGAGTTTCTTGCCGGTTCTTCACCATGGAAGCGACCAATCCGAACCCTTCTTCTTCTTTTTCTTCTTGGTTCCATCTGAAGGGGGCGCCCGAGGCTCCACGCTAGCTGGCTGCGGAACAGCTGCTCCAGCAGCGGCGGCAGGGGGCCAGATGCGCCTCTCCAGGGCCTCGAACCTTTTGTCTATCGCCTTTAGGATGGACGCTTCGTTCAGCTGCGGTGTCATCACTGAGGCGGCAGGGGGCGGCAGTTGTGTTCTCGCAAGCGCCAGTTGCTTCTTTATCTCCGCCATCTCGTTTTGCAGGTCCGCAACCTCGGCACGCAGAGCTTCGTTCTCCTTGTGCACCTTCTTCACTTCATCATTCGGAGAGTTCTCCGCCATTATGCGGGCCGCTTCTTTTATGGAGGCCGCGGCTTCCTTCAGGGCACGATGACACGTGCCCTTCAGGTTTGCCGATTTGGCGGCCACGTCAACAATCCGGTCAGCATCTTGCTGAACCCGACTGCTGAGAGCCGCCGTCGACGGTTGCCGCAGTCTTCTGATCTCCTCCATATTTGAAGGGGTCTCGCGGGCCTCCTCGACCCGGCTTACTGCCACCTCCAGTTCTCCCTCCACCATTTTGGGGCCACCTTCTGGAGCCTTCGGCTCCGGGACTGGTGTTGCCACGTTTCGCGGCAGGAATCGGCCGAGCGCGTCCCTCTGCGGCAACGATGAGCTCCTACGGCTCCGCACCGCCGCAGCTTTTGCTCCTCTCTTCTTCGGTATCATCGGAACCAGCTCGTCCAGCATCTCCAGCAGCTCCTCCCCTGAGGACGGGCTGGACGAGCGGCTGCCGTTGTCCGACTCCTCCACGTACTCGTCCTCCTCCTCCTCGAATACGTCTTTCTCCTCTTCTTCGGTGAAGTCCGGTTACCTCGCCTTTGTTGTTAATGGAGTGCGCGTGACATGCACGCGCAGCTCCCTCCCTTCTCCGACGCCGCACCCCTGCGGTGCGAACGCCCCAGTCGTCAACTCCAGATATCGCGGTGTAGTCGGTGTGTCCACTTCCTTTGCCGATAGTCGTCGTTCACGGGGGCCAGGGGTAATCTGACCTCCGATGGATTGGTTGCCCTCCCAGATACAGTGGGGCAGACGGAGTCTTGCGACTCCGTGCGGGATTCACCCGCCTGGGGTACGTGTACAATACGTGTTTTGTCCAAATTCATTATAGCTTTTTCCTTTTTGAAGGGGTGAGGTTCCCTCTCCCTCCTCCGCGCTTAGGACTGGGTATTATTCCCCCCCCAGCCATACATCCCATAGGCACGCTAGACCGTAGGATTGAGGATGAGTAACTGCTTGTAAGTGTGGTGTGGTATTTGCATGTTAAGTGTTTCTGTTGTGTGCTGTAGAATGGCCAACTGTTATTTTGTTTGTGTAAAGCGAATGAAGAGTGTATCTGAATCTGTGTGTGTGCACTTTTGTGAGGAGTGTGTACTCCCAAACTCTCCCAGACTCGGAGGGCAAGGGAGCGAGGAAAGGGAAGGATTTAAGGATTTTGGGGAAAGGTGGGAAGGTGGAGAGCGCCCGGAGCTTTCAGTTACGTCTGTTTCTTAAGGAACCAGGCCAATAGCAGGCGGCAACCTCTAGCAGGATAGTGCTCCGGACTTGCCTTGAGGATCTACGCGACTTGCGCTACTCCCAAGACCAACGCCAAATTGCTCACTCGGAAAAAGTGAACAAAGTAGGTGATGAGCTAGCACCCTTACTAGGACCCCTTGCGGGCGCCCCTAGGGGGTTCTAGCTCATCCCCCGCCCAGAAGAGGTAACCCTGAACCAACTCTTGGTTGAAAAAGCCACACGCGAACCATTCTTGGCCTTCTGCACCAGCGTTATTCAGAGAGTCATCGATGGAAACAAGACCTGAGTCGGTTCCATCGATGACTTCTCAGTCAGTGTAAAACATGTTAAAAATAAGCATAGAATAAGACTGTAAAGATAAAATCATATGAATAAGATAATGTGAAACTAAAGATAATGTAATAGGAAAAATGTAAAACAAGCACATGTCAAGTATATTAAATCAGAGTGAAATATGAAGAGATGAGAGAAAATATCATGCCAAAATGGTAGAGATGGCCAGCTCAGAAGCGTGAGTCATTTGGAATGTATGTAGATATATGTAGATATATGTAGACGAAAAACTGTCGCATAATTTCAAGGACAATGCAAAACTTTTTTGGAGGGAAGTTAAGAAGTCCAGAAATTGTGTTACAGCTAGTAGTAGGATGAATGTGATTATTTCGAAAGACAATGACATCTGACTGACAAAACTGACGTCCTCAGGCGATGGAGTGAATTCAACAAAGATATGTATGATGATGATGCCGCTGATCTACTCATAGAGCTGCCTCCAACAGAATCTGTCGAGGATCCTATAGCGGATAAAATAAGTATGGGAGAGATTGTAAGTGCGATAAGAAGTCTGAAATGTGGAAAAGCTGCGGGAATAGATGGGATTACGGCTGAGATGATCAAGTACGGTGGACCAGCGGTCTGGGACGTCATCTATTTGCTATGCAGTCTTTGCTGGGAAAAGGGTGATGTTCCGGACGACTGGAGGCGAGCAGTCATCGTGCCTTTCTATAAAGGAAAGGGATCACGATTGGACTGCTCAAACTACAGAGCCATCAGCTTGGTCAGCTCAGCTAGTAAAGTGTATACGAAGATCCTGACGATAAGAATGCAAGAGCGATCCGAAAGGTTTCTCTGGGAATCCCAAGGTGGATTTAGACCAGGAAGAGAATGTATGGATCAAACCTTCTCGCTTCGCGGAATCGCGGAAAAGTTTTTGGATATTAACCAAAAGGTTTTCTGCGCTTTCGACGACTTGGAGAAGGCATTTGATAGAGTCGTACGAAAGGAACTTTGGGACGTGTTGCCTGGATATGGAGTGAGCAGTTCCCTACTGCATGCCGTGAAATCACTCTATACTCATAGCGAGGCGTGCGTTAGGGTTAACGGTGAGATGTCACCCTGGTTTGATGTGAAGTCGGGGGTCAAACAAGGGTGTATCATGTCTGCCTGGCTGTTCATTATATATCGCCGCCCCCGGAGAACAAAATGGCAATCGCAAAATCACAACTTTTCAGGAAAAATAAAAAACCGATTTTCGCTGATTTCTAGTGATTCACTGAACAATATTGTAAGTGAATTAGCTCAAATGAAAGCTAATTTTTTAAGTATTCTTTTTGTCAAAGTATTATAATTAACAGTAGTATAATTAAATAAGATATTAACAAAATAAGATATTGATAAAAATTAATCGACGTCAAGATTTTTTTAATGTCCGTTGTCCTTTTATTCTCGGTTCATCTAAGCGGAAACAAATATTGCAATGTTGCATTGTAATTTTGTTCAGTGATTATTAACAGCTCAATTATCTAAATTTAATGTCACTTATCATTGTATTCTCGTATGATTTATTGCATTTTTGTATGGTAATAGAACTTTGGACGTTTGTTCTTGCCTTCAAAATAAAATAAATTATATGGTAACCATTGGTTGCTTTAATTTAATAGAATGTTTTAATACAATGACAATGAAACATTTTATTATTCTTCCTCAATTTGATCATCAATAGGTCTTTCGATAAAGGTCAGAGACTCATAGAACCCATGGTAATAACTTGGGATTGCTTCGCTCTTACACAGGCTCATCAGGTCAGCATATAATGCCTTGGTTAAAGGCAAACGGTCGGTAAACGCTGCTTTGCATTGATGTTCAGATGCAGAGTTTGGCGTGTTTGACGCAGTCTGGCGGGCACCTCGCTTTCTTCTTGCTGGCAATTTATGTTGAAATTTAGTATCCATTTGGGAATACTCTGCATCAAAATCGTACTTGTAAGATAGAAGATGAGGTTGCACATGTGAAACATTCACTTCCATAATTTTGGACCACGATGTTTTCTGACCAGCTAAATCTTTGACCCAATTCCTATTGTTTATTAGTTATTATATATATCCTCACGCCTTCCCACAAGGGTCCCCGAAGGGGTAGGCAGAGGTGTATAGGTAATAACCCACACACCCACTTTCCGCCAGAGGTATATTAGGTGTTATATTATTAGTTATTTTATGTCATAAAAGTCATTCTGCAACATTTCTTTAATTGTGTACTTTTCGCCAGTAACTTTAGCATTAATTATGATCTGGCAGCCCCGGATCTAGGGGGGGCAAGCCGGGGCCTATGCCCCGGACGGCAAGTTCAGAGGGCGGCCAAATTCACACGTCCAGGCGTTTCAGACATTACCCGGAACAAACAGACAGACAGACAAATAGAGTTTTAAAAAATATATTTTGAGATATGTATGTACCGTGTGTATACATTCTTATGCATTTAGTACATCATCACGCTAAGTCCCTAACGGGTTAGGCAGAGAGTATAGAGCGCCAGTTCTCTCTAGACTTGCATACCTCTTTTGCTTCGCCCACATTCATCAGTGTCTTCGTACATGTTCGACGGTTTCGAGTACTCTTGTCGATCCAGTCCTTGAGCATCTGATCGATTTGATCGAGGTAGTTGGAACGTGGTCTTCCTCTGCCTAGTCTTGCACACACTTTTGCGTGTATATCTGTTTCGTCAATCTTTCTTCACTCATCCATTCTATATGTCCAAACCAACGTAACATGCTTTTCTTCACCTTTACAATCATGCCCTCATTCACTCCAGTTGATTTGCGAATCTCTTAATTGCGGATTCGATCTAAAATCGTGACTCCGCACATTTTTCGAAGAAATCGCATATCAACTGCTGTTTGCCAGGATTTGCTGCCATACAATAAAGTAATATCGCATTGTAGAACTCGGGCATTCTTGCTGAGACTTTTACTGCCCATCAACGCCGACATGGCCCCATTCACCTTATTACCGGCAGTTATCCTGCTTTCAATATCTTTTTCATACTTTTCATCTCATGTGAACATGCTTCCTAGATATACCAATTCACTCGGTCACTTATTCATCTCTTTCGAATGCTAGAGCCTTAGTCTTGCCAGCGTTTAGGCGCAGCCCCTTCTTTCTTCCACATTCTTCTATCATTACCGTAACTAGTGACTACATTTCGCCCTCTGATGACGCCAGTAAAACCGTATCATACCATCATCGGCGTATAGTAGGCAGTTGACCACTAATTTTCCCAATTTCACTCCACATCTGTTCTTTCTTAATGCTCTCAAACAGTTATCCAGATATATAATGAACAGCCAGGCAGCCATGATACACCCTTGCTTGACCCCCGACTTCACATTAAACCAGGGTGACATCTCAACGTTAACCCTAACGCACGCCTCGCTATCACTATAGAGTGATTTCACGGCATGCAGTAGGGAACTGCTCACTCCATATCCAGGTAACACGTCCCAGAGTTCCTTTCGTACGACTCTATCAAATGCCTTCTCTAAGTCGACGAAAGTGCAGAACCAAAAACTTTTGGTTATTATCCAAAAACTTTTCCGCGATTCCGCGAAGCGAGAAGGTTTGATCCATATATCCTCTTCTTGGTCTAAATCCACCTTGGGATTCCCAGAGAAACCTTTCGGATCGCTCTTGCATTCTGATCGTCAGGATCTTTACTAGGGGTCTCTACACTTTACTAACTAAGCTGACGACAACACAAGGACGCTCATGAGCATACTGATTTTAATTTGTAAACAAACATTGCTACTTACGCAGACGCACACACATAACACAGAAACGTTTTCTCAATCAAACGTTAGCTGCCAAACAAAGGTATATTTTTACGAGAATAAAATGACAACATCCAGAGCACTATTATTACAGACTCGTTTGCACGGGAATATTGTGGCTATCGATATTACCATTTTGATAATAGTTGAAAATGTTTACTATTGTTATCTAGCAATTTTATTCGCGAAACTTTGTAAGTAATAAAAAACTTCGAATACTATTGCATTATTTTATAACTTTATGAATAATGACAATTAAAATATGAAAAAAATTGTGAAGGTGTATTATGCTCCATTAGACTCGAATATGGTATAACATTAAAAACAAGACAATAGCGATTGTCATTTTGTTCTCCGGGGGCGGCGATATCTAGATAACTGTCTGAGAGCACTAAGAAGGAACGGATGTGGAGTGAAAATGGGAAACTTAGTGGTCAACTGCTTACTATACGCCGATGACGCGGTTTTACTAGGTTTTACGCGTCATCAGAGGGCGAAGTGCAGTCACTAGTTACCATAATGAGAGTAGAATGTGAAAAGAAGGGGCTGCGCCTAAACGCTGGCAAGACTAAGGTTCTGGTATTCGAAAGAGATGAACAAGTGACCGATTGTGCTATATCGGTAAATGGGCAAATTCTAGAGCAAGTGAATGAATTTGTATATCTTGGAAGCATGTTTACACGAGATGGAAAGTATGAAAAAGATATTGAAAGAAGGATAACTGCCGGAAATAAGGTGAATGGAGCCATGTCGGTGTTGATGGGCAGTAAAAGTCTGAGCAAGAATGCTCGAGTTGCTGTCCACAACGCGATATTGGTACCTACCTTATTGTATGGCAGCGAATCCTGTGTATGTCAGAGGAAGTATGAAAACAGCTTGAATGCAGTCGAGATGCGATCTCTTCGAAAAATGTGTTTAAGGGAGGGAGGGCACAACGGTTAATTCCCGTTCAAATTCGGAGCAGCCCGACTGGTACCATTACCTCCGCCTTACAGAAGATCGCAGCTAAATGGCATTACCTTCGGGTGTGTCGTGTTCCTGTGGTGAGTAAGGTCGCCAGGCTCCAAGAGGAAGCGATGTGTCGGCAGCACAGGACCAGTGGTGCAATTCCGCCGTGGTGGTGACCAGGCGCGGCATGTCGGTGCGGTTGTTAGGGAGACCCGGTGAAACGGCTGTCCGCTGGCCGCCCGCATATAGTAGGGGTCCCGAACCCAGGGATCACATAATCTCCGCCCTGGGAGGCTGACCCGCACATGTGTGTAAAGTCCTTGGTGTAGTGGTCGTGCCAGAGGAGGAGACCGGAGTGGACCCGGCCGCTGCATCAGGGGGGGATCGGGGGCCCTTCCGACTTCCGCTCCGGCAATCCGCACTACCTGTACATCACTGTGGCGGATTGAGACTGCGCTTTGTCCTCGTTGATGCCGACACAACGATTCCTCTTTTCCTTTTCAGCACCCTTAAAAATCAATAATGGCCAAACACAAAAATAGTAGATTTTTCTCAGCGGCCTCCCCATCCACATTAAAAATGGACTTTTGCAACATCAGGGAACTTCATTCTAACCTAAACGCAGTCCACCAACACCTTGAGACGACGCAGCCGACTCTGCTATTTCTGACGGAGACGCAGATATCCTGCCCCGATGATACATCGTACCTGAACTACCCCGGGTACCAGATGGAACACAATTTTGTGCGCCGCGCCGGGGTATGTATGTACTTCCGGGAGGATATTTGCTGTCGACGTCTCCACGGCCTCGAAGACAGAGACCTGTCAATTTTGTGGGTGCGCGTAGACTATGGTGGCAGCACCCGAATCTACGCGTGCCTTTACAGGTCCCATAGCGGTGACACAGACACAGTTCGCCTATTTGAGCACCTGCAATCGACAACGGACAAAGTACTTGAGCAGTACCCCTCCGCGGAGTTGGTGGTTTTAGGAGAGTTTAACGCTCACCATGTTGAGTGGCTTGGTTCTCGGTCCACTGACTGCGCGGGGAGGGCTGCTTACGAGCTTGCCCTGGCTTATGGCTTCTCGCAGCTGTTACAGCAACCAACCAGAATACCTGATATCGAGAGCCATACAAGCTCCTTACTGGACCTTCTGCTGACCACGCGACCGGACAGCTATTCCATCTCGGTGGGTGCGCCGCGTGGCACATCCGACCACTGTCTGGTCCGGACGCAAGTGCCGTGCGCAAAGGCCGAAGTGCCCCGACCTCCGGGGCGGCGGCGCATGTGGCACTACAAGGCAGCAGACTGGGATGGATTGCGTGAGTTTTACGCATCGTACCCGTGGAGGCAGATCTGCTTCGCATCAGAAGATCCAGACCCCTGTGCAGCAGCCGTCGCTGAGACGATACTGGCAGAAATGGAATGCTACATTCCAAACTCGCTAGTAGCTACAGGGGTAAAGAAACAGCCGTGGTTTAATAAGCCCTGCAAGGAAGCTAAATTATCCAAGCAAGCCTTGTATGAGGCGTGGACTACGGCTCGATCCAATCTGGACCCCAACATATCTGATGCAAAGCGGAAACTTAATGCTGCCTCGAGGCACTGTAAGCGAGCGATTGCCAGGGCGAAATTCGATTTCGTCAGCAGAATTGGTAAGAGACTCGCTAGCCACCCTTCTGGCAGCCGTGCTTTTTGGTCCCTTGCCAAGGCTGCTGAGGGAAACTTTTGCCAGTCGTCCCTACCACCACTCCGTAAGCCGGATGGTAACTTGGCCCACAGTGCCAAAGAGAAAGCGGATCTATTGGGCTCTCTCTTTGCCTCGAACTCGACTATGGATGACGGAGGCGCCACACCGCCAACTATCTTGCGGTGTGAGAACTCTATGCCGGAGATAAGCATAACCCAACGGGAGGTCCGACGGGAGATGCTGTCTCTGGACGTCCATAAGTCGAGCGGGCCAGACGGTATTCCGGCAGTGGTGCTTAAGCAGTGTGCTCCTGAATTGTGTCCTGTTTTGACGCGCCTATTCGCGCTTTCCTACTCCACCCAAAAAGTCCCAACTTCGTGGAAGACCGCCCACGTGCGCCCAGTGCCCAAAAAGGGCGATAGATCAGACCCATCAAATTACAGGCCGATCGCCATCACCTCCCTCCTCTCTAAAATTATGGAGCGAGTGATTAACATGCAACTCCTGCGATATCTAGAGGGTCACGGTTTGTTGAGTGACCAACAGTATGGCTTCCGCCACAGTCGCTCAACGGGT
>JACCPG010007774.1:0-83351 GCA_016069955.1 Drepana arcuata
CCTATTTACGCTCACAATACCGAAGTATGACTTGCATGCTGTCACTGTGTTTGGAGAGTTATACTGTGTTGGCAGGATGATTGGACTAAGCCCTCTGCTGCCAACACAATATAACAAGGCCGATCCTCTCCCAAGGACCTCATTATTGGAAACCTTATTCATCGCATAGAAACACAACGATAAAAACGTGTTATTTGGTTACGGACTTCTATAAGGTGGAGGTCCTGCCCCAGTTGAGCAGCTCCAAATTCGACGGGAAACCTGAAACTACCTAACTGCTCTTGAATGTAAGTAAACATACATTTGTAGTTCTCACAATATGTACATGAATAACAGAAAGATACTCCTTGATGAAGAACTATACATACATTATTGCCATCTATCTTTGTTATTGCCCCATTAACAATTTAGTATCATTTGTTTACAGACCTGTAAACAGCATGTAAGTTGACCTTGATTTTGGTACACATCTGGCTATAGCTATACCAGGGGTTGAGCAGAATATACCAAAGTTAGCCCTGCAACATTTGAAAATGGAATTAAGGTTGTTTATAGCTTTAAATATATATGTATCAATTTAATACTGGCTGTCACAACCCGTTTTAAATGATCCAATATTGTTACTTGTTTACCCAGGTGTTGAAAACTTGCTATTTTCTGAGCATATGATCATATCGCAAGTCGCGACCAATTGGCATCCAGCAGCTGCGGCTAAGCCGTTAACCTGTAAAGTTGTATAGTGTATGAATTGTTAAAATAATAAATTATATTTATTCATAAGTATGGAAATTAAATATGTTCATATATCAGTCATATTTAGTTAGAGTAAGGTGAACAATTTTTCAATGATGAGCAATACATTAACAGTGAGACTTCTTGCCCTGCTATTGAAAATATCCATAGGTGGCATAGTCTTTCTCTACCATCACATGGGTATCATATGCTAGTTAGTCAAGCACATATGGGCTATGTTTTTAAATATTTACAACAATGGCAAGATGAACAGTAAGAATGTACCTTGGCAATAACAGGAACAGGGCTCTCAATTATAGACTTCATCAAGTCTGTGGCCTTTTGAAATATAAGTTTGTGTTGACCAACTCCAGTTGTTGATTGCTGAAAACCTGAATCTTAGTATCTAAACTAATATTATAAAGAGGCAGTGTATGTTTGTTTGACCACAAATGTACTAACTTAGGAATACTAATCCAAATTGAAAAAATATATTTACATTAGATAGCCCATTTCTTGAGGAAGGCTATGTGCTCTATCATCATTTTTGCCCCTAACTTCTACTCAGATTAGAATTATATCTTTTAATTATTTTGATTAATTTTAAACTTATTTGAAATCTGTGGTATGTTTGTATTATTGTGTGTAAATCCAAAATCCAAAAAAATAAAACAAAATATAACAAGAGTCAAAGGTACCTACTCATCAAGATGTTAACAACCCAAAAGAGGAATGAAAGTATAGAGAGAACAGTCTATTATCTCTGCCTACCTCATTAGGGACTAACCATGATGATATGTATAAATTTTATTAATTGTAATACTGAGGGTTGTGCAGTGAAATTTTATGTGGATGCAAGGGCACAGCCAGTCTAATACAATAAACTAGGACACACATCCTTGCCAATTAAGGATGTTGCTTATTATTATTATGCTAAAAGTTGTTATAATGTTACTTAACCTGCATATATGCTTAAGATATGTATGTATTTGTTTATTGCATAAGAGCATTATATATTTGTTATTCCAGGAATTAATAGTTCTTTCTTTATACAATAAACTTGGGAGTTCATCCGTATCTTAGTACTGTACACCTTACCTATATAAAAACTTACTAATTCTTTCAAATTGTGTCCAGCTGAGAAGACATTGCCTCTAGCTGCTAAGACTATTGCCCTCAGGTTTAAATCATCCTTCTCTCTGTTTATTTCTTCTATAAGATGGCTCATCATATCCAGTGACAGGGAATTTCTATACCAGGACATTTTATACCAAATTATTCATCATACATCTCTGTTACCTTATACATCTTTTGTAGTAATAATATAACTAACTTTGTTTTCTCATGATTTAAGGTTATCTCACGGATTCCACTATTTTCATTTACACTTAAATACTGGCTGCTAACGGAGCGGCGAAATAAAAATACTGGTCTTAAGCATGTTCTCTGAAAAACAATCCCAAATTCTGAACAGAGAAATTTGAAAAAAGCATTATATGTTGCTGGTAAAGCAAATTTTAAAATTACCTGTAAACAAAACAGCATCATTATGTTTCTACAGAAATATTGATAGATAACCTTAATAAGTATATCTGCGACCCACTATCAGTACCTAACAAAGTTTACACTTTATTTATTTTGTAACGCACGGTTGACCTAACCAGTAGCTCGAATGTCATTGTGGGGTTGTCGTTACAAAAAAAACCTCTTTTTTTATCATTATTTTTTAATAGCGACGCTTACAAGCTCCATATTCAGAAGTGTCCGACGTAGAATCATCGCCGTCTTCGTAATATTCTACTCGTTCATCTTCTGCTGTCATAAGATCAATAACGGTACTGAAACAAAGGCCATTATTATTAAATTAACCTCCTCGAAAAACCGTGAAAAATTGTGAAATGTACTGTAAAATATTTCTATTAACCATGTCGAATGCGTTTATGTAGGGCCTGTAGCCTGAAACAGGTTTGAATCCTTTTGTGTTCAGCAGTTACCGTAGTATATAGGCGCTTGCAATACCTAGAGTATCAATAGAATTTTGTCGACCTTTAGGTATTCCTACTGAGAAGATACTATCAATTTCAAAATACCTACATCTCGTCATCATCATCTGCTCATTTGATATCTCCCACAAACATTTTACCACACCGAAGGCCCGATCTTAGAACTCGTAATCTTATGTTTAGATAATTCAGGACGTACCGTTGTGCTCAACCTCTCTTGTCTGTTGCTGGTCAACCTTTCGAACGCTAGCATCCCTCACACGTTTTTAGCTATGGTAGTTATTATATACGCCATTTCAAAGTAGTAGAAACTAATCGTGCAAATAAAAATTGTGCTCAACTCAGTGTTAATACTTAAGTACTTACTTCAAAACAAGTTCCTCGAATTTACTGTGGTTGGCTGATTGACTGTCTGACATCGTAACCTTAGCTGCGAGTACTTGATCTAATAAAGCTCGTACTAAAAAAAGAAGTTCGGCTGTCTCTTTCTTACATTGGACTCTCATGGATAATATCGTGATAATGCATTGGTTTGGACTCTCAGCTGGAAAAATAGATATAAGTGAAAAGACGAAATAAGGATATTCAGAGACACTCCTCGATATCCAGAAGATCATCAAACGCTATGGTCTGATAAATTCTGAAAAATAAATGAAGTAAAATGATAATGGAGTGGCCTTATTCATGGGTGTCTCTAGGATTTCTTTCAGGGCGGTGTATAATGTTCTCAAGCAAGGCTATAAACTCGTCTTTATATAATTATAAATTTACTTATACTTTACTCTACTATGCACAACTATGCGGCCTTTCTTCTCGATGTTTTCCTTCACTTTAAAGCTCGTGTTGTGACTAATCACACTTTCAGAAAAACCTATTGGTACAGTCAGGTATGGAACTTGCAATTTTCCTGTTGCAGGCTCAAACCACTCGGCCACCACGGTCACATTGGAATGGAAATTATACCTTCTGTAACGTTAAGCTCGCCGAAGAACAGCAGGGGCAGCGTGTAAACCAGAGTGACGTCGATCAAGAACAGGTCGGACGACTTCTGTTTCAGCCAATACACGAGCCAGTTAGCGCCGGGGTTGTTGCACTGCAGTCCATTGCTCCTCCCTATTTTGACGTTCATTACGCTACTTGGGTGTAGCTGTATCTTGCCGTCTTCAGGCGTGTACGCCTTTATCCTCGTTGGTCTGTTCAGTCTGGCCGAGTCCACGTTAAGCCACCTAAAATAACAGCTGATACATTTGGGTTCTAGCGTTGTATACATATCATCACTTAATGTGATGATATGTATATATCTTCACTGGATAGAAAGAGAGTAGGGCCTTTTGAAGCGGTTCAGAAACGCGCCGCTAGAATTGTCGATGATCCTTTGCTCACAAGCGGCTTGGAATCACTAAGTCTGAGGAGAGACTTTGCCTCCCTGTGTGTATTCTACCGCTTGTATAACGGGGAGTGTTCAGCAGAATTGTTCGACATGATGCCCACTTCCACCTTCTACCACCGCACCTCTCGCCATCGACGGGGAATTCATCCCCATACCTTGGAACCACAAAGGTCTCGCACTGTGCGCTTCCAAATGAGTTTTCTTCCGCGAACGCTCAGGCTGTGGAATGAGCTCCCCGTTGAGGTTTTCCCTGGAGAGTACAGCATGGAGTTCTTCAAGAAGGGTGTGAAAAGATTCCTGCAGGGTCGGCAACGCGCGAGTGATACCTCCTCTCTCGCGCGAGTCTCCTCTAGGAGATCTCCTGAGGAGGTCTCCTGTAGGAACCTCTTTCGCTTTGTAAATTCAAATGCGATGCAAAAAATTTACATTACTTAAAATAAATAATCTGATGGTCATATAAAAAAAATATTTAAAGGAAAAGTTAGGTAGTCGCGTTAATCATATTGAAATAAGGATGTCATGAATCGTTCTAAGGCAAGTAATACTTCGGTATCGTGAGCGTAAATAGGCTGCGGTAACCGTTTCCCATCAGATGGGCCGTATGCTTGTTTGCCACTCTTGTTGTACAAAAAAAGGCTTTAAGTATATGTATTTCCTTAGATTTTCAGCTTGTAAATTTAATCATCAATGTATTCAGTTGGAAATACCGCATATCTTAGAAATAAAATAATTTCCGACAAAATATTATATGTATGTACATAATTTCATATCATCAAACGTAAATTTAATCTCGAATCAATTGTATGAAGAGAATGGATGCTATTTAACTCACCTCACATTTCCAATATTAGGATAAAGAGACGCAGCTACGATTGCTTTGAAGAGGCTCAAATTGTTCGTGTTCCTATTCATCTGGGTAGCTTTTACGTCGCTGTTCTTCAAGAAGCCCATGTTCTTGAGGTTATCACCAAACTGCTTCTTCATGTCTTTGAGGAGTTCTAGCGTGTTCATAGAGAGGAAGTTTTCGTAGGCGAAGGAGCGCCGTTGTTGGTAGGAGCCGCATTTTTCCCATTGGATAATAGCTTCTGACATCGCGACGTGGTCGCTAGGCTCGCCAATCGCGAATTGCCGCTTGGCTTCTTCGACTTCTTTCTCTTTGCCTGTTCAATTAAATTTATAATTTTTACTTATATGTGTTCTCATTAATAACGATGAACATAATCATTGCTAACATATTTGACGTTACATACAATTTTAAATGTTATATAAAACTAGCGACGCCCTAAGGTTTTACCCGTAAATTTTTTTTCATAGGTGATTTTTTTCCGTATAGTCTGTGGTAGTCCGTTTTCTCCTTCGTTGAATAAAAAAAGATTAAGTATAACACAAGATCTAACCAATGACTAGTAAAAATGGATCTTTGAAGCCCCACACGGCTGCCACGCTGGCGGCTCTATCGAGGCATCCGAACAAGGCCCCCAGTAGCAATAATTTTCCAGCCGCGGGGTGCACGGGCAACCGTGCCAAATGCCAACCTAACGGCGTTAATTTCTCGTTCTCATCAAGAGCACCGCACCTGGAATTTAATAAGAAAAGGTAAATATATTCGTATATGGACGTGCCCCGCGGTTTCACCCTCGTAAAATTATATTCAATTGACAAAAGAGAGTTGTAAAAAAAAAACTTTATTTGGGGTATATATAGTTAGTGTACAAAAACGTCCTTTGAAAAAATATTTAGCTGAAACCACCCAAAAATTAGTTTTGTCGTTTTGGTGTTGAATGTGTTCATAAAGACGGATGGACGGGGAGGTGACTTTGCTTTCATAATATGTGTGTAAGTGGTACTCATCACGTTTACGCACACATATGTGTGTGTGTGCAATAATTATCTGCTTTAACCAACTCACTGCTGTAAATGCCTGACAGCCCACGTGACAGTGGACATAGCTGGCGGAGCAGCCATCGCGGTCAGCGCTTCCTCTGCTTTACCCAGTCTCAACCTTTTAATGGTGAGGACTGGCTCTAAGAGGTTACTCCTTTGTATCTCTGGCAGGAGGCGCTCAGCTAGCACTCCCGCCCTGTATGACGTCACCAGATGGTAGCAGATGCCGGGTTGGCAGCGACCAGCGCGGCCTCGTCTATGAATAAAGGAGAATATAAATCCTACTATTTTCGTGCCTTCCCACGAGCAGGCAGAGGTGTATAGGTAGGTAGTACTCACACACCCACTCTCCGCCTGAGATATATTTTAGGTGCCAACGTGACAGATGGCGAGTCCATCGCCGTTACTGAAGCACGACTATACATACGTTTTAGAATTTCTTCTTAAACGTATGCAGGTTCCTCTCGATATACTTATACCTTCACCGAAAAGCGTGGTGTCACTAATCACTTAAAGTAGGTACTTACGTTCAGAAAAACTCATTGTTATAGTCGGTATTCGAACTTGCAATATTGTTGTTGCTACCCCTTCATTGACATTTAGGGAAGGATGGCGCTTTGTACCCGTTGATATCCATAATACTTTCAAAAGACCAACACACATGGCACAAACGGATAGTAAATATCTATACACGATCAGCCAACTAACCTTTGACGCAGATTAGCTTGCGAGACCCACTCAGTCTTCAATGTAGTAATGTTGTCTTCAACATTCAATCCGGAGTACTTAATTTTCCCGCAGTCGATCACATACACAATATCATCGATAGTAATTGAAGTTTCAGCAATATTTGTGGCTATAATTATTTTCCTTATATGTTCTGGAGGCTTCTGGAATATTCGATGCTGTTCTAAGGACGGCAACTTTGAATGGAGGGGGTAAACTTCGTATCGCGAGCTAGGAAATGCCTCGCTTTCATTGATCATTCTTAGAAGTTTGGTGATATCTAAAATTCCCGGGAGAAAAATTAGTATAGCGCCGGGATCTTGCCTGCAGATACACTTCAACAGTTCGAATACGAGATCAATGTTCAAATCTTCTATTCTATGGTCTTGTAAAGTTTGATACACTTCCCGAGGCAGATTATTTTTAATTGGTTCCAGCCATTTACCTGAAACATAACATGGTCTGGTCAAAGTAATTGATAAATATTCATGTATATTCTAAGAGCTAAAGATAACGAACCAACCCTTTTTACCACGTCACAAGAAGTAGCTAGACATGAGAAGTCGTGTCAGAGAAACGGCTCGGGATTCGCAATAATACACGCGTTGATACCACTACAGTATATCTCCGGCATATATGATAGTATATGATACATATAGGTGATAGAAGTCTTCTACCACCTTCTTCTACGACCTGTAGTTCTCGATCTCTCTCTGCTTCTGCTATATAAGAATGATGTAAACATTATCAAGCATGAGAGTTGACCTTGTGTTTCATGATATAGTAGTTATATGTCAACATATTGAGCTGTGAGCCATGGTGGCCGAGTGGTTCGAGTAGTTGCTTGCGACACAAAGATCGCAAGTTCGAATCCCGACTACACCTCTGACTACCCCTTCGGGGACCCTTGTGGGAAGGCGTGAAGATATATTATTACTATGTTAACATACTTATTTCAGCTTTATACTGAATGTCTTTCTCCATTTCATCGGCCACCTGCTGTCTCCCTCTTCTCGTGTGTTTATGCCAAGGTTTTGTGTTATTAAAGTTCTTCCTGGAATTGTTTTCTGGTAGTGTGAACCTGGTCATTTGGAGGACGTCTTCTAAGTATAAGTCCTTCACTGGGTAAGCTAGTCCTTCTATGTGCATCATCGGACAGTTGTTGAAATATGCTGACAGAGTGTCTGCGTCTATGGTGGCGCTCATGAGGATCAACTTTAGGTCCTTGCGTTTTTGTAAGACCTGTGTACAATATGACATTAATCTCTTTGATCTAAAACACATTTACTTAAAAACACGTTCAGACACTCAAGGATGAAAATGACAAGAGTTCCCGAAATCCGCGAGCATGTATAAAGAGACTAATGTGGATGAAGCGAGGGAGAGGTCTATGAGAACTGGCGCTCTACTTCTACTCTGCCTGACCTGTAAGGCAATCAGGGTCTTAATATAAATATGCTTCTGTCTTTCAAGATTTTTTAAAATAATTTCTACAGTATCATATAAATCTAATGCAAATTTTGTATTGTGTACATATTGTACGAAAGGTTTATATTACTCTAAAACATTATTACCTTTTTCAGCATACACATGGACAAATCAATATGGCAGTCTCTTTCATGTACTTCATCCAGTATCACATGGCTGTAGTTTAATAAGCCTTGGCTGACTTCTAAGTCAGCTAACAATATTCCAGTTGTGCAGAACATTATGCTGCCTCTCGGTCTTGCGTCTACCCTATAATATGGACAATGTGAAAAAGTGATTGGCTGGCATTCCCTGTACAACTCTATCTAAATACATTTTATACATGTTCTGTTTATTATTAATAGCATGTGTGAAGAGATTGATAAATGTGGATGAAGGGTAGGCAGTCTGAAAGTCTATAAAGAACTGTATTGCCCAAAATTTTCTCTGCCTACCCCGTGAGGTTCTTGGCGTGATATCATGTTGACTCTTACTAATGATTGCCAAAAAATATTAATAAAAGACAATCAACAATATCAATTCAATTAGCAAATCCTACTATCTTCAAAACACAAAATTGGTTGACCCAATAGTTATCAATGGGCTAGAAATGTGATTTCCACACAAATTTAAAAGGAATTTACTTAAAAGCAAATGTTTCCGTTTTTTTTTATACAAAAAGAGTGGCAAACTATCATACGGCTCACCCGGAAAACGGTTACTGTTACGGTAACTATTTACGCTTATAATACCAAAGTATCACTTGAGCATTACCACTCTGTGTTCAGATTGAGTCTAGTATGTACTTACTTTTCCAACCTAACAGCATACCCAACTGAGTTGCCCATCTTTTCACCTCTCTCCTCTGCAACTCTCATAGCTAGCGACGAGGCAGCAATACGTCGTGGTTGAGTCACTAGAATTTTTACATGGCCACCCTTGTTGTTTGATATTGCATGATCTAATATAATTTGTGGGACCTGAAAACGAAATGACAATCCAGTTTAGTATATAGCAGATGGGATGCTTGATTTTTAATTCATACTTTTCGTTAATTTGTTGTCTTTACTAAATATAATGGAACTAGAGAAACTATATCTTATTTATCTATTGGCAATGTTGATGTCAAATCCAATAAATAATTAACTGCACATTGCCTTATTCTAAGTAGGTATGCAAATGTAGTTTTTTTTATGATCAGTTTCAAGAATGAGGCTAGTAATTATATTATTAAATTATTTAATACATATATTTTGTTATTATTACATCACCATCAGGGAGATAGACATACAGGATTTCAAAAGCATTTGCAGACATACCTGAGTAGACTTTCCACACCCAGTCTCACCACTAATCACAACCACTTGGTTATCATTAATTACATTAAGAAGGTCCCTATTTTTTTTGTATGTTGGTAATTTTTCACGAAACTGCTTCATAGACTTATACTTGCTTCTTGTCACCATGTTTTTGTAGTCTTCAAGTAGTGCAAAATTCAGATCATTAGTCTCACTGTTAACTTTACTTATACTCTCACCATTTGCTAAGCATTCATCAAGCTTTTCATCAAAGGTACCCGTAATAATGTCTTCATATGTATACTTAAAGTCACCAGCACCTCTGAGTGACACTTTTTCATCAAAATATTTATTATTGGCAACATTATTTGTACTACTACCTTCCTTTGAAGGTCCTGGTCGTTCCAAATCTGGTTTGATCCTGTTATTAGGTTCAGCTTCGATATTGTCTGAGGTATCATGTTTTACTATTGATATTAAACCATCATTATTTAGTTGTACTGTATTAGCTTTTTTGATTCTCATAGTTTTTAGTGATGCAATGTTTATATTTAGTATTTTTCCTACCTCTTCTATTTTTTCTAGATTTTTATGGAGAGACTTTAATACCGGGACTGGTATCGATAAATTCATCTGCAATATGAAGCATTTTGATATATATTTATACCTACAACATTTCATAGCATGGAATATTTCATGATAGTAATTGAGATTGAGAGTATAAGGGGTTAATATATTGACTGACCAGAAATAGTTAGAGACATTGATATTGATAAGCACATGTATCCCATACATTTACACCCCGTAAACGATAAAAAGGACTCTGATGCACATTGTTACCAGTTGGTAAATACAAAAGCTCACAGAACCATTACATCTTCAGGTACCCTATGCTGTTTTATTACCCATGATTTTATGGGATATAGAAATTTCAATATGATCAGTCAAGTACCTAATATAAGAACGACGTAAAAGCGTATTAAACAACGGACTCATTTTCACATATAACATAAATATAGTTACATTTATCTTATAACCTTAAATGATTCACCTATACAATATTTAAGTTATTCTAAATTACCGAGCGTTCTTCTTTCTTTTTTTCCGTTGCCTGCCTATTCATATGCTTATTTCTGTAGAATAAGCCAATATCCTTCCCTTTTAAGCCGGGCGGTGGCCTGTTTCTCTTGTCTTTCCATTGTGAGTTAGGTCTAGGCATAGTAAACAAGCGCTTCCCTACAAGTGTATTTTACTTATAGGTTTTAAGTAAGTTAACGTTTATATTTGGCCTAATCCCAATTCCCAATTTAAAAGGTATTATAACCTCATCCCCAATATAGTATCCAACTATTTAATGAACAGCTGATTTTGACAGAATACAACAAATATACAGACTGTATTTTATAATTCAGTACAGATATCAAATACCATAATGGAGAAAAACTACTCTAGCATGTATGAAGAGACTGATGAATGTGGACGAAGCGAAAGAGGTATGTAAGTCTAGAGAGAACTGGCGCTCTATACTCTCTGCCTACCCCGTTAGGGACTTGGCGTGATGATATGTATGTACTACTCTATTTTCCAATATTAATAATAAGATGGTAATATATACATTTATGATTATGTAAAACTTATGTTCAAAGATCAAAGCGGTTAAATCAATAATGAACAGAAGCCGCAGAAGGAAAACACATATACAATTTGTTACGTCGTACGTATTACACAGATAATGAGATTTATGTGTAATATAAATGTTGGTTTGTCTTGTCTGTTACAAACTTACAAAATACAAGTGTCACCAATTAGAGTAAACAAAACAGTAATTTATACCTTCAAAATTCAAATGTATTAAACAAACACACTTTGTTAAATGAAAGTAACGTAATTTTATGATTTCTCTTCCTCTTTAGTTCATTAGCATGATTGATAAAAATGTAAGTCCACATATTATTCGGATTTCAGTAAACTATGAAAAAATGTTACAAGGTTTTCTCAAATTAAAAATAGCCGTGGTGGCCGAGTGGTTCGAACAGTTGCCTGCGACGCAAAGGTCGCAAGTTCGAATCCCGACTGTACCAATGAGTTTTTCTGAACTTAAGTACAGTGATTAGTCACACCACGAGCTAAACGGTGAAGGAAAACATCGAGAGGAAACCTGCATACGTCTGAGAAGAAATTCAAAGGCGTATGTATAGTCGTGCTTGAGTAACGGCGATGGACTCGCCATCTGTCACGTTGGCACCTATTATACCTCTGGCGGAAAGTGGGTGTGTGGGTATTACCTATACACCTCTGCCTACCCCTTCGGGGACCCTTGTGGGAAGGCGTGAGGTTTTCTCAAACTTTTGTGTGCATTCTCTTTTACTTATTTTTGTCTTTATTTTATAGGATTTCTGGTCTTTATTATGCAGAGGTCGCAAGAAACGAATAACATCATTGATAATTATTTTAATATTTTTATTAAATGCTATGCTGTACCTTAGTCTGGAACTATTCAATACAGTTACCAGTAAGCATAAAGATCCGTGGTATAAAAGGTATTATTCTGAATATTTATGCTATTAATATCATATTAATACAATTTAAGTAATGCTATGGTTTCATTTCAGTATGCACTATGACAAAAATTCCTATATTGATAAATTGGGAATGCGAGTAATTGTTGGTCATTATGTTGGAGGGAGCTCTGGAGGAAATTTATCAGATGGTATGCATTTTTTATTTCTATACAAATGCATAGTCCCCTTAACATAAAACATTAGTTAAACCATGTGGTCAAAATAATAATAATAATAATAGATGAAGGATATAAACTTATTTATAAGGTAGTAGATAGCTTATGTAAAGTCTGTATAATGGCACCATATATTAAGGGCCTTGAAGTTGAAGTATCACTCTTGTAGTGCCAAACTTCTTTTGGGTATGGTCTAGAACTAAGTACCACTCCATAAAGCTAACAGTATACTACATAGGAGCTCTGCCCTTCAGCTAATTTAACTTTGAGTGACTTAAACATCTGTTATCTTTCAACTTGAAATTGGTATAAAACATAAAAAAAATAATTTTTGAGGAAATATATAATAATAATAATAAAATTATTTTATTTTATTATATTATTGTTTCCAGAAATTGTCCATGGAAATAACTACAATCCAGTAGAGGGAGCTGGAGATGGTGGGCGACCGGTGCAGCTGTCTCCTCGAGAGCTAATTAGGGCCAAAGAGCTTTATGTCCTTCACTCATACAACATACTTATAAGTGATAGAATATCTATTAATAGAAGTCTTCCTGATATGCGCAGTGATAGGTTAGGAATCTATTTCTATAGAGTTGAAACTTACATATCTTTGACAGAAACTGTGTACATAGTTATACAAAAATAAATTTAAAAGGCATACTATAGACTACATATGCTGCACTATTATGGCTCATAAACCATAGTTAGTCTATTATTATCTTCATAACTACACTTCCATTCATGGTCTCCAAAGGGCCAGGCAAATGTGTAAGAACGCCCACGTTTAAGCATGCTAATGCAACAAGTGTTTAATTTGATGCTGATTTTAGATGTCTTAGGATTAGTTTTTTAGCAATATGTACATTCCACACAATATTTTCTCGTGATTGAAGTTAATGGCGTGATAGCTTAGACAAATCATCAGATTGTATTGACTCCACAGACAAGAATTGGAACCTGTATTAATGCTCTACCTTTGCTACGTCCACAATGTACAATGAAGAGTTGAATTTCTTAGTTTGGTTAATAATAAAATTTTTATCATGCTTACAGCTGCCGAAGTGTTCAATATAATTTAGATAATCTCCCGAGTGCAAGTTTGATAATAGTCTTCCACAACGAGGCGTGGTCGACGCTCATGCGCACGGTCATGTCTGTTATCATGAGATCACCGGATCAGTTGTTGAAAGAGGTAAAATGTGTGACAATATTAATATATTTTATATCAGAGTTAAAACCTCAATCGTAATCTGCGCTAGTTAGAAAATTGTGGGTATGGTAAGTAAACAAAGATTCGAATAAATATCAGTTCTTCTGAAGCTGTCAGCAAATAAATCACCACAACAGTTTCTTCATTTTTCACCTTTAATACCTTTAATCTTTCATCAGAAACTATTCAACTAAATAATCAACCCTTAAAAAAACTTGTATATTTAAATAAAAAAGAACTAAATGAATGAAAGTAATTCCTTCATTCATTTAGTTCTTCAAGGTTTCTCTTGATGATCTGGTACAAACAATATGAAAGGAATGAAGGATTTAAAGATCTTAGAACATAATCATAATTAGTAACTGTACATACCTTTGGTTCAGATACAGATCCATTAATTATGTTTATGTTTGTAATTCCAGATAATATTAGTGGACGACGCCAGCGATCGAAGGTATCTTGGCAAGGAGTTGGACGATGCTGTCGCAAAACTGAGTAAAGTGAAAGTATTGAGGATTGCAGACCGAATAGGGCTGGTTGGGGCGCGGCTGCTAGGCGCGAGGACAGCCACGGGTGATGTGCTTGTGTTTCTTGATGCTCATTGCGAGGTAATTGCGTTATATTATATAAAAGTACTTTATTAATGTTTATGTCTAAATCTGTTTATTTTTCAGTATCTTTACTATAATTATAACTTTTTCTTTTAACATCGTATTGGTTATAGACTGCAAGGATGTTGATATGATTGTGGATAAATAAATATTTAAATCAAATAATAAACTAACACATACATATCACCACGCCGAGTCTCTAACGGTGTAAACAGAGAGAATAGAGCGCTAGTTCTCTCTAAGACTTACATACCTCTTCGCCCCGTCCACAGTCATCAGTCTCTTCATACATGCTCGTCGGTTTCGAGTACTCTTGACGTGCTCGTCCTTGAGTGTCCGATCGATTTGATCTAGGTACTCGGAACGGGGTCGACCTCTTCATAAAGAACCACATGTTTCTTATATGTCATATTATGGCATTATGTGTTCTTATGTCATGTTGATGCGACTCTTGTGATAACTCGGTCTTAATGGGTCACAATTACAGAAGTCTCTAGTCTCTCTGTCTACCCATTGGGAGGCTCAGCGTGATGACATGTATGTATGATGTGTATTAAGTGAGCTGTATCTTTATAGATAAATATGTTAGATGTGTCTCCACATGGCCTCATCTTAGGAATACTATTCTCACATATACTTAAAAGCGGTATTATTCAAACAATGTTTCACTCGTCAGGTCACCGAGGGATGGCTCGAGCCGCTCCTGGAGCGGGCGGGCAGCGACGATGTGTTCGTTTGCCCGCACATAGACCTCCTGTCCGACGAAACACTCGCTTACACCAAGAGCATCGACGCACATTGGGGCGCGTTCAGTTGGCGGCTACATTTCCGCTGGCTCTTGCCTAGCAGCGACTTCCTAGTACAGAAGGCGAAATATCCAAATAAACCATACGCCACACCCGCCATGGCCGGCGGGCTGTTTGCCGTCACCAAGAGTCTCTTCTGGCGCCTCGGAGGCTACGACGAGGGCATGCTAATATGGGGTGCAGAAAACTTGGAGCTATCGTGGCGCGCGTGGCAGTGTGGAGCCCGGGTGGAGATCTCTTCGTGCTCGCGCGTTGGACACATATTCAGGAGAAATAGCCCTTATAAATACCCGGGCGGAGTGTCCAACGTTATGAACGCGAACCTCGCCCGCGCCGCCACGGTCTGGATGGACGAGTGGGCGGATTTCTTTTTCAAATTTAACCCGCAAGTGGGCGCCATACGCGACCAGCAGCAGGTCGGGGACAGGGTCGAGTTGCGCAAGAACTTGAAGTGCAAGAGTTTCAAGTGGTACTTGGATAATGTTTGGCCTCAACACTTTTTTCCTACCAGCGACAGGTGGTTCGGAAGGGTTAGGAATCAGGTCGGTGGGTGTTTGGGCATTAGAGGTTTGGGCCCTCCTGGGCTCAGTGGCCCCGCGGCTAGCGTCCGGTGTGGTGATGACCTTGACCTCGACAGCTTAGTATTATACACTTTAGAAAGAAAAATAATGACTGACGAGGGATTATGTTTGGAGCAAGGCAACGGCCGCGCGGTATGGAAGAGTTGTAGCGATAATAAAAACCAGATCTGGCACCAGGATGGGCCGAGATTGAAGGTGAAAGGGTTGTGCCTCACTTTGGTTGCGAATGAAAAAGTCCACGATGCTGTTGGCCAGCCGCTGACAGCAAAGGCGTGTGGCGACATTGAAGGGCAGATATGGCATTTCGAACGAGTGCCTTGGCGATAAATGCATTGTATACCTGCAGTATTTTTATTATTCAGTCGTAACATCTAATTAAGAACATTCTGCGGCTGAAAATCTCATGGCACAATATTAATTTTGTCTTTCATGGACGTTTATTTAGGTAATTATTTCATCATCGTCGTCGCCTTTGAAGTATCGACACCAAACCTAACCGGATGTCCTCTTCTTTACGAGGACTGCTATCTGACAATCGTATTATTTTTTATATTACTATTCAGTAAAGTCAAGTGAAAGTTGGTGGCAAATTGAATGTTATGGATAAGTCTCAATTAAGGCGAAGTTTCCGTTAAGGCGACATCGATTGTCGCTGTACGCCGTATTACAAACTCATTAAAAACAAAAAACTCCAGCTATGACATTTACAACGTTTGATTTAATACAGTTTAGTGCAATTTAACTTAAGCGATGTACAAAATATTTGTAGATAGGTATATATATATACGACATCACCTGTGATTCCATAGTATGATTTAAATAAGAAACCATCAAAATGTGATTAGTACCTATGAAGTGTTTACCACATTCCAGTAAATTAAGTATGTGTTTATGAACATATAGATATTATAGTTATTTTTTAGAGATCTGATTTTGAACTTGAATATTTTTAATTGAGTGAATACTCTTTATAAATCTCTAAATATAAAGTTATCTGTTAAGTTTATTTAGACTTTATCAGGCGTATATAATACTCAACATATCGTACTTTTGAATAAGGTATTCTTTGGTGCTTTAGTAACTGCATTTATTTTATTACTCTTATAAACATTTTATGCTGAGCTTAGCTAGTCTTTATGTATGGGTTGAATGCTTTTTTTATTCTGCAATTTCTATAATAAATATTGTAAAAAAAAGTTTGGTCGTGATTACGGTATTGTATTTTATATTAACTTCACGTGTATGCGTGTTACGCACAGTATTGTCAAGTAACAAAAGCAAAAAATAAAATATGTGAATTTTACAACATATAAATACATTGAGTTTTAGTCTTGTTCATAAACTATTTTAAATTACCTTCACCTAAGTACAAAGTAGAGGAGCAAAGCTGTGAGAGTGAGATAGAGGGATGTATGCGGATGAGAGGCCACGTTGCAGTCGTTTCCGTTGCAAATAAAGCACCGTGCGTCGCTGTGGCCTCTCGCTCTCTCGACTGCCACGAGCCCATTGCATACTGAGTCCACTTGCGCTCTTGGAATGCATCCCTTGAGAGAGTCTATGGTGTTCCCAACTGCAAATAAAATGGGATCAGGTTAACGACAAGGGCAGGATCACAAAAAGTGTACTTATAGGACTATAATTCTACTTCTCGTTCTTGATGAAGAGTTACACAGTCTCGTAACTCTTCATCAAGAACGATATCATAAGTTAGAAGCTCAAGTACAACTTCGAAATTAACAAAAAGAAATACAAACGCGAACGCGTTACTCGGTATTTACCCCTATGCAACCACTGAAGCAATTTCGAAGAAATTGGTATCATGATATATACTGCTGCTCGACGCGACTGGACTGCATAAAACTTAATGGAGGTGAACTACTTGTCAGAAAAGTAGGCAGAATGAATTTTGCCCCGGATCACGACGTCTTCATCATACATCAAATTCTTACTTCTTAGTGAGTCTGTAATGCTCATAAATATTTCTTCTAAAACATTAATATTGATTACAGTATGGTTTAAAACATACACGTCTTATCATCCGGCGTCGCTGTCATCTTCAAGCAGCGGTACTCAATAGGCACCTTGGAATCTGTTGTGGGTGGTGGGTGCCCATAATTGTGCACCCATTGCGGCGATACCCAGTTGTTAGGCACGCACTCCACTCGTGAGCCGGGGCCTATGATCTCTTGAGGATGGCAGCCCAGACATCGCTGGTAGAAGCAGGTTTCTGTGGCCCCTGAAATGAGAATGGTTTAGTTTAACATTATATTTAGAAATAGGTTCTTGTCTTGTATGTATAAAGAATTCACTTTTTAGTCTTGTTAACTTCGGATTATTATTGATACTACAAACAAAAAAATACACGAATTATAAAATAAATAAATACCTGGGAAAATTCCACACAAATTGACCTAGTCCCAAATTAAGCAAAGCTTGTGTTATGGTAACTAGACAACGATATATGTACTTATATAGATAGATATATACTTAAATACATAGGACATCCAAGACTAAGGTACAAATATTCGTGTTCTTCACACAAATATCTGCCCCCAGCGGGATTCGAACCCGCGACCTCAAGTTTCGCAGTCAGGAGCTCTAACCACTAGACCAGATGGTCGAATGATAAGCATTGTATTTGCATTGCAGTAATGATATGCCGTCGTGAAGTTATGACTATATTTTTAAACATCAAGTACCTATTTGTACGGTTATCTGAGGCGTTAAAAGGAACAAATATATAAGATTTAGGCAATAACTAATCTATGTATGTAGCTCCACTCATAATTTGTATATGAGGCTGAACGAGGTAAGTAATATTAACTATACTATACAGCCATACAGAATAAATATGTATGAATATGATGCCGGTGAGATACATATCCCCTCTGCGGTAGTCGAGTAATAAATCGCATTTTTTACGATCATTACAAGCGCGTTTACAGAAGCGGTCCGATTTCCCTTGCACGTGTTGCATGTGAAATATTCGTAGCGCGAAGTCATAAGTTTAATTAAGAGCTTTCTTAATTACCTACTTATATTGAAAAAGTCAAGTTGTTTCTACAAAGAAGGTGTAGGAGGTTGTATTCGAGTCATGGTCGGTTTTTGATCATTTATTGAATAAAATATTTGTTTAAGGTGGTATTGATTGATGTTAAAGGATTTTGTTTGCTTTCACTAGATGTTTAGTTTTATTTGCAGGTTCCGGTAATGTCATATCCGGTTAAAAAAGTATTCAGGGATACCTATAGATCTCAACACATTAAATCACTTCAGTACATAGATACTTAAAACCCTCAAGGACGGGAACGTCAAGAGTACTTGAAACCGACGAGCATGTATGAAGAGACTGAGAGATGAATGTGGACGAAGCGAAAGAGGTATGCAAGTCTAGAGAGAACGGGCGCTCTATACTCTCTGCCTACCCCGTTAGGGACTTGGCGTGATGATATGTATGCATGTATACTTAAAACCTACATATTATCTACGCTCTTGTAGAAAGAGAGTAGAGCGCCAACTCACCTTAGACTTACACTACAATAATGTCATAGGATTTGGGGCAAGATACGTACAGGAAGCTCGTAACTTCAAGGTGATGTATAAAAAAGAGAGCGGTAGAAGTGAAAACGGCGGCTGGAACAAAATTTAAATTTTAAGTACCTTCTTAGTTCATAGTCTGTCCATCAAGGTCGTGAAAATCAAACCTTCATTAGTAGACAAAAATTCTTCAACATTTCAAGAAAACAAAATATTCTTAGTGTAAAATAACTTTGATAGAAAGTACGCTTAGGTACTCACAAAATGCCGTAAAAGCATCGAAAAAGTATTTATATTTAATCGCTCTATGTTAATATGAAAGCTAGTCAATAATATGTCAAAAATTATCTAATTATATGATGCAAAAAATTAAGGCTTCAATAAGTTAAGGGTGTAGTATTACCTACTCAGCGTGGAACTTCATCTCTGTTCTCAGCATATCCAATTGTACAGGTGCCTTTACCGTGGAGGATCGTGCCGACGCGGAGTAATGGCCGCTGTTTACGTTTGTTTTAACCGCCGCAATCATATGTCATTTTCTCGCGTTTCGCGCCGTTTTGTCGGCCATCAACCGTTCCGATCCACTCTACGGGTGCGCTGTGTAATTATTGACAGCGGAGAATTCGCCCAAGATGCGCCGGTATTCGCCCGTTCGCTTATTTAACCCGATCGATGCACTTTCTTGGCTTTGAGTGCCTATTAATGTAATTTGTAGACTTACTACAAAGTTGTGTTACATCAAGATGGTAAGTTGTCTAATATATTTTTGTAGGTTAGGTTAGATTAGTCGATAATTAGTATAATATATGGGTGTACCCAATTCTTTTACGGATTAGAATAATTCGATATCGACGCAGAATTGGACTTTGGAAAAGATAATTAATAAAATACATACTATCCTAAAAAATTATATAGGTAATAATATATTCTCACGCCTTCCCATAAGGGTCCCCGAAGGGGTAGGCAGAGGTGTATAGGTAATACCCACACACCCACTTTCCGCCAGAGGTATATTAGGTGCCAACGTGACAGATGGCGAGTCCATCGCTGTTACTCAAGCACGACTACACATACGCCTTTGAATTTCTTCTCAGACGTATGCAGGCTTCCTCTTGATGTTTTCCTTCACCGTTCAGCTCGTGGTGTGACTAATCACTGTACTTAAGTTCAGAAAACTCATTGGTACAGTCGGGATTCGAACTTGCGACCTTTGCTCGAACCACTCGGCCACCACGGCTATTCCTAAATAATAATAATAATAATAATATATATTTTTTTTTTCATGATTTCCTTCCTAAAAAAATTAATTAAATAAAAATATTTTATTGTCATTAACAAATGTTACACAGCAATCATTTAGTGATGACAATCCTAGTGAGTAAGTAATACCTGTAGCAGGTTGCCAAGAGTCCTGGAGCTCCAAGTTTGAATGGATGGCCTATCTCTCTGAAGCACACAATTTTTTTTTTTGTAATTCTTCAAATAATATTGTGGGGATTATAACTGCATTATCTTATCTCTTAATAGTTGTGTATTTGTAGTAAGTGTAACACAGTCGAAATAATTTGAATTAAAATTATCAATTGTGATTTTGTTGCACACTATCTACATTGGCTGGTGATCTAATTTTGAAATTTTATCATTGACCATTTTTAAATGGAATCTGGCAACATTAAAATGGTATACCTAACGGTTTTCTCCCGTTCGACGACGTGTAAAGTAATCGACCGACGATGTCCGACCGAGAAAGTACATGATAGGCGTCTGACATAATTGCGCACGGCTGTTCCTCGGACAGGGATCTATTGTAACTCTATACGGCTGTTATGCACATCTTCACATGTCGGAAGTCTGCCATCAATGGCCTGAACTTATGAACACCATACCATTAACCTACTCGATCTTGGTAACTCCTTACTATGTATAGATTATTTTCGCATACGCGATATAATTGGGCAAATAATATGGGTCTTCATATCTCATCACACCGTCTTTAAAGGGTCCAAGGGTTAGGCAGGGGTGACACAATAGATACCCGATTCTAGCCCGAGATATATTTTAAATATATCGTAACAGATGTCGGAGTCCATTGCCGTTTTTAAAGCACAGCTGATTATACATATGTATGTTAGAGCTTTTTCTTGCACGTATGTAGGTCTCGATATTTTCCTTCACCGTAAAGCTCGTGGTGTGCTTAATCATTGTAAATAGTTAACAATATGGGTACCTATCTATAGTTTCTACATTTTTTAATAGTTTTTGGATATTCAAGTTAATAAATGAGTAAATATGTCAATACGTTCGATAGTTGTGTACATTTAATTTGGTAGTAGATATAGACAGTATCAGAAGAGGAGTGGAAGTCAAATTCAGATATTAATTACGTAGGTAAGTAAAGGACCGCGAAGAATCGGATTATCGAAAATATATGAACATCGTAATGAATCAAAACTTTGCTAAATCTGGTCTATTTTCTAATTAAGAGATTAATTAATTAAGAAGAAGGTAGGGCATAACGGGTTTTCCGTTCAAATTCGGAGCTGCCCGACTGGGGCAGGACCTCCACCTTATAGAAGTCCGTAGCCAAATAACATTTTTTTTATGTTGTGTTCCTACGCGGTGAATAAGGTTTCCAGTAATGAGCTCCTTGGGGAGGGGGGAGGAAGCAGAGGGATTAAACCCATTATGCTGCCAACACACACAGAGTGACAACACGCAAGTGATACTTCGGTATCGTGAGCGTAAATAGGGCCGTATGCTTGTTTGCCACTCCCGTTGTATAAAAAAAAAATACAATTACTAAGATTATTTTAAAATACGCATACATACCTCATATCGCATATTGTGGTCACAAACGTTAGGTACCAATTTTACATATTATTAACAGCTATGTACGATAACTTTTCAATAATCCATTACCATTAAACAATCATAACCTCGGCGTGAACAGGAGGTACAATTAAGTCTGTAATACTCAAATAAATATTTATACTTTGGCGCCATAAACCCGACGCAAATAGCAGTGAAAACGTTTGGAACTATGCTGGGGCTCGCGCTATCTTAGCATATCTCAGTGACAACGCTAGTCTGACCCAAATTCATAAGCAACTAGCGATGATCAACATAAACCCTCGGCCCACGCGCGTCGCGAACTGGTGACACAACAAAGTAGACGCGCAATGACAATGTAAATACGTTTGTCAACATTGGAATAAATAAATATTTATCCAGAGGCGAGATGAGTCTCTAGTCCATTGTGTCGCGGTAGTGACGCGCGGGCGGCGTCCGGGCCCATTCATGTCGACAAATTGAATTAAAAACAAGTGATGTAACACACTGTTCCCTTTTACAATACAACTGAATGTCACACCGAAGGCAATTCATCAATGCTATAACATATTGATTGCTGTGAAATTGTCATCACTTATAGTCACACTTAAGGACAGCAGAACTGATTTGTTACATCTTATTTTATTATATCTCATATGGATTTTGGTCAAACTCACCATAAGGTATAAAAAATCCGGCAACGCTTAATATAACAAGTAACATTTCAATGCATGAAATAAATCAGTTCTTTGTACACAACACCCGACGATACGTCCGCAATGACAAAAGATTTTATCATACTAATCTGTACTGCCAACGTTATCAGTTCACGGGAGCGTCTATATCATTAGGCTGTAAATTATTTTGAAGTTTCCAGTGGAAAACAAACTTTTATCATTATAATATTAATATTTGCTAAACTAAATTTTCCGAACGCGGCCTGTTAGAAGCGATACGCGTATTCAAGACGAAAATAAAATGTTATCTGGTAGTCACGATGTATTCTGAATTTAGGCGAATGCCATAGTAGAATTAACGTCCGGCGCTGGTAGATAGTACCTATTGATGCTCGACACAAATTATACGCAATAATTTATTTATATATATATAACGAATATTAATAATTCTTTGTGTTCAGTTATTTGTGGAACGTGTTTACATTTAGAATTAAATGGTTGAAATGAAACGGTGCATACATTAACAATCTGGCTTGTAAGCATATGCGTTATTTACAATGCTTTTATCGTTGGCTCGAGCAGTTGCCTGCGACACAAAGATTGCAAGCTCGAATCCCGACTGTACCAATGAGTTTTTCTGAACTTAAGTACAGTAATTAGTCACACCACGAGCTTTACGGTGAAGGAAAACATCGATCTTGCATACGCCTGAGACGCAATTTAAAGGCGTATGTATAGTTTGAGTAACGGCGATGGACTCGCAATCTGTGACGTTGGCACCTTTAATATAATATCTCTGGCGGAAAGTGGGTGTGTGGGTATTACCTATACACCTCTACCTATCCCTTCGGGGACCCTAATGGGAGGGCGTTGCGATATATATATTTTTTTATAATACTAAACTTTACGAACAGGCAGATCTAGAAACCTACATTAGCATAAAGCACATACCGATGGCGTAACTAAGGCGATAAAAGTTCCTAATAGATTTGTTGGTAACTTTTATCGCCTTCCCCTTCTAAAAATATGTAAATTAGGTTAATGAGAGTTGTCACATCTGTGCGTGGGCGAGTGATTAATGAATGAAATTAATCATGAAATTGTAGAATCCATGTTAGCTGATTGCCGTGTCGCAAATAAAGATATTTGTGCTAACATTCGCAAATACAAATCAAACCGATCAATACAGGGCTAAACCGTAGTGTTCGAGTCGATCCCAAAATACATGAAAAATTTTGATTGCAGGTCAAAATATCTGTGATATAACAGGGACACTGTACCAAAAAGATTTTGATCTCAAGGACAGTGACTTGTCACACCTTGAAGAAGAAATTCTTACACCGCTAAGCTCTTCTTGAGGAACTCCACATACATTAAAGACATAATTCAAGTGTATTCGCATGTGAAGTCTCCGTAAGGGACGGTGGCAGACTCGACATCTGTCACATTGGCAACTATATATTTTTCTCCAAAGGAATATAAAAGGAAAGGAATTTTGGGAAGGTGTGAAAAACTACAATAAAATGTATTTATTGCGTTATCTAAGATTAAACATCAAATTATTTCATTATTTTAAACATTATCCAATTATTCCTAATGAAGAAATAGCGATTAGTATATTTATAATGTTGGTTTTAAAATAGTATTTTAGACCAAAAGCCAGCAACACACCAAAAGCGGTAAAGTTTCACAAGAAATAGCCGCACGCTTCATCGATCGAGCGAGGTGTCATGTCAAGTCGCTTCCTAAATCAGAGAATCTACCGCCAAATAGGGCTGACCGTATGTACATTAACCAGGGTATATCAACATGCAAAGTACAGAATATTCAACTGTATTATTATCGGGGTAGAGGTGTATTTCGTTGGTTTTATTTTTAGCGGTGCAGCGCAAAATAGTGGTTGAGTTGAGATCACGGCTCCACGCGACGTCGTGTCGGTATGCAGTAGTCCCGCGGATGCCTTCGATAGATAAGAGAAATTGAGATCCTGAGATACCTACTAGATGTTTGTTTTGTTAACATTTACGCCACTTAAATATAGTATCGCTTTCAAATTTACTTAGACAACGAGTATGACATCCGAGATAAGGTTGGGTTAAAATGCATCCACAGCATTCTTTCAATTTCTTAATAACAAAAATCCAATGGATTTCACAATAAATGTTACGCCATCATTAATAAAGCTGTAATTAGTATCCTTTATATACACACTTGCACACAAGGGTCCCGGTGTGCTAGGCAGAGATGTGTAAGTAGTACCCATACACCCGCTTTCGCCGGAGATATATTTTAAGTCCCAATCTGCCAGTGGGCGAGTTCATAACAGTTTCTCAAGCGCAACTATAGGTACGTATACTAGTTTCCTTCCGATGTTTTCATTTACCATCCGTTATTTAAATCTACTTGATAATAATAAGTGGGATATTTTGAAACATGTCTTATATTCATATCGAAATATTAAATGGTTCTCTCTCTCGGGCTCGGGTTCAGAGTTGAGGGTCGAGTTAGGTCCAGAATTATTATTTAAACACATTTTAAGAATGCATTAGTGAATAAAGCGAATACTGTAATAGCAGAATACCTGTAGGTACTGTATCTCGAATATATTGCTCTATTTGTAATATATCCTCACGCCTTCCCACAAGGGTCCCCGAAGGGGTAGGCAGAGGTGTATAGGTATCATTTGTAATATTTCAATACAGTTATTACTCAAGGTACTATTATATTCTGCTCGCATGCCAAACTTAAACGCGCTAAAATTTCGTATTCTGCACGAAGAGAGATCCACTTTTCATACTTATTACGTGCGGTCAAAATCTGTGGAATATGATGTTACTTTTTGATGTCCTCCATATAAACACCATGATTGTAAGTCAGATTTAAGGAAGGCTTTATGTAATTTATTTCTGCATTACGTGTGTTAAATAAACATGATAAAGACATGATGAGACTGATGGTGATTCCTTAATCTGTGTCATATCAAAATTCGTATAGGTATAATGTACTTTAATATGATCCGTTATATGAATACTGAAGTATAATATTACCAATTTTAATTGTTGTGAAAAGCCGTGGTGGCCGAGTGGTTCGAGTTCGAGCCTGCGACACAAATATAGCAAGTTCGAATCCCGACTGTTCCAATGAGTTTTTCTGAACTTAAGTTTAGGGATTAGTCATCACCAGGCTTTACGATGAAGGAAAACATCGAGATGAAACCTGCACCTGGCACCAAAAATATACCTATACACTTCTGCCTACCACTTCGGGGACCCTTATGGAAAGGCGTTAGGATATTTTAATTGTCCCTTGAGTAGCTTGAGTTTTTCATATGAACTTTTGCTACTTAACCAAACAAAGACGAATTCAAAAGGACTCCAGTCAGGCACTCCGTATATACTTAGTAAAAAATTTTAAGAGCACCCTCTGTGGGGTTATGTCTTCGGGCTTTGCTGATTCTTGAGCTAGAAATCTTGGGTGGTTGTGTGTGTTTTGTTTATTAATATATGAAAGTATATACTATATGTATTGAAAATATACTTTACACAAGCATTATCGAAGTGTCGAATGTCTCATCTAAATTAGTAGGTATTCGGAGTCCCAATGGAATGTTTACGGTACTAAGATAGGAATGCTTGTTCTAAATAATCACTCCGGTCTTAAACCTGAAGGTGTTTTAGGTGCTATAATTTCAAAAGAGGTAATGCTTTCACTTCAGAGGACCAATTAATTCTTGACTGATACATTAAACGTACAATAAATTTCTTGAAATGCCCCGCATCGGACGTCGATAACGCGAAACGAGTTCGGAATCCCATCTGTAGATTAAAAAGGTTTTATTTATCTTGGACAATTTGTTAATGCCACTCTTCAAGCTCTTCGGTAGCCGAGTAATTGAATCTTCTGGTTTTTGGAGATTTATAGCCATCAAACGGCTACCGTCCCTTGATTAGCTATTTCGAGATCAACTTAATTCATGTTTTACTTGATCTACTTTTTAATCGTTATCCATTTCTCTTTTATCTCTGACTGCATTATGACTTGATATTGACTGTGGCTCATCCAACAAGCTTACTTGCTCGCAACAGGCTTGGCAAGGTTTTTTAGAATCAGTCACTTTGTGGCAGTTTATGTTTCTATTCGTTTTTTTTAATAACTTTTTTCTCTTTCGTTTTCTCGCACAGATTGATCCCATTGTACAAAATGTACGTACATTTCTTATAACCTAATATAAAAAATGTCTTATTTAAAGTGCATGGCAACAATTATTAACATTCTAACTGCCAAGCAGTGTCGAATGATCATATTATCATTTTTATTTCTTGTAAGGTGGATCAATTCAGTAGCGTTTTCGACTACAGCCTTCTCACCATTGTTCCATATGCTCGCAAATCATTCACTTGAATATCTAGAAAGATCAGAAGGAGATCACATTACAATTAGGTACATAGATGAAATTTATACGACAATCAACATGGGAACGTCAAAAGTATTGCCAAGAAACTAACAGGTATGTATAAAGAAATTGGCGAATGTGAAAATGAAGCGATAGAGTAAGTATAAAGGGACTTGATCATATGTATGTGAAGTACCCACACCTTTACACAGAACATAACTAATGACGATAAGGGGACATAGTGGAGTGGCCCGCCACAGAGACCGCGGGTGTCGATGACCATAGAGAAAAAGGCGGGAAAAAGAGAGATGAGGAATGGTGCGTCAGCTGGCGAGCCGTCTTTAATCTATGGCATGAGTGAAGTTGAAATTGTATCTGAAATACAATTTCAATACAAGACAATACGAACTAATAGATAAAATCGGATCTAGTAACTGAATGTTGTCACGGAGAAAGTCTACTAAAAATAAATTGTAAAACTTCGTGTCGGATATATTTCATTTAAAACATACCTAGCATTTATCGTGTCGGGGAGTCAATCTTAGCACGCGTCACGACGGTTGATTGTCCAGCTGTGATGAAACTGGGGTTGAGATCTCGTGTGCATACATTTTCTATGCTTATTCAAGATTATCATCAACCCATTTTTTTAACATTGTTGTCTTGTCACTGTGAAAGTGCTATCCTATTAACCTATCAACGACTAAAGACGTAGGTTTTTTAGAAATATTGTGTTATAGCGTACTTGTGCCTGTGATACATGTTTAATTAATTTAAATAAAAGTTTATACGATTCAAATTTTGTGTTAAGTACGTAAACATTTATTAATTTATTTTATTTTAAATAACCCGTCCGGCCAATGGCAATGACACTAATTATACCATGATTGTATACAATTTAAACAATGCAAATACAAACCATGCTTATGACAATACTAAGTGTAATAAAATGTACATTTATATATTATGTTCAGGTCACCGGTTCGACTCTTACTAGGGTGGATATTTGTATGATGCACACCAATATTTGCACCTTAACCTTGAAGGATAACTGCCGGAAATAAGGTGAATGGGGCCATGTCGGCGTTGATGGGCAGTAAAAGTCTGAGCAAGAATGCTCGAGTTGCTATCCACAACGCGATATTGGTACCAACCTTATTGTATGGCAGCGAATCCTGGGTATGTCAGAGGAAGTATGAAAATAGCTTGAATGCAGTTGAGATACGGTCTCTTCGAAAAATGTGCGGAGTACTCTCTGCCTACCCCGTTAGGGACTTGGAGTGATGATATGTATGTATGTATGTTATATGAAATCGTTCCAAGGTACCATTAAAATATTACACTATAATCGCCCCACAGTTTTAACCGCGTAAAAATCTAACTCGTCTGTAGTTGTTTTCTGAACTGACATGCCATATTTGACTCCACTCCGTTCGTTGTGATTTAGTAACAAACTCCTCACAAACTTTCGCATTTATAGTTTTACTAGGGTACGCAAGACTAAGATTTGTTTTCTCTATGATGTAAATAAGATAAGTGGTAAATGGCAATGTCATTTTTAGATTAGCGTGTATGTCCGTCGGCATAGTGACCTGCGATGCGATCGTCGTAAGGCTCTCGGAAGGACGTCGCCGCGATCGCGTGAGATACCACCCGCACGTCGACGCTGCCCTCACGATCTCGTACCGTTATTTTAATTTACCTTTTCTTTTCCCTTTCCCGTAATAATCTGCATTTTTAACATACGCCACACATACGCCGGTTACAAGCAGTTACGCTAAGGTACGGTGCTAAACGTCCGTTAAATATATAAAGGAATATGTATATCGAGACGAAAAGTTATCATAACTGAAGAGTTAACTAATGCAGGAAAACAATGCAATAAACTCGCTAGCCAGTGATCGAGTACTTGTTTACGGTGGAACGTACTCCACAAGTTTGGGCAAGTTTGGACGTATTTACATATTAATTGATATACCTATGTAATGATAAAAATGCGTGAGAAAGTAAATGATAGTAATAATATCAACACTTTAATGAAATCTTTGTCGCAAGAAATACTTATTATTTAATAAACAAGATTCACTTAATTACCACCTGGATATGGAGGTTCCTCGTGTGCGTCGTAAATAAAGAACAAACGTTATTAAATTTCGGGAACTGGCGTGCAAATATGGCTTATCAATTTTCTCAATATTCGCACTTCATAATTTTCAACGAGCTTGTTATTGAACAACTACTGGTTCTCGAAGCGACATCGAAGTGTAATACAATACAGTTGTGGTACGCCATTGCAAACGGACTTTTCGTGTCTGGAACAAATCGAGCACAATCAAATTGGCATGAAATAAAAACATTACCAAATTATATCGACACTTCGAATCGTTTCGCGTGACTGCGAACAGTGGACGGTATTTTTAGTCAATGAAATAACGTACACGCAATTACACAAGTCACTCACACAACTGCTTAAACAGCGTTAGCGGCTGTCGAAATTGACAATATACGGTTCATTTTATTACCTTTAAAATACCGTTCAAGTATATACTAGTTATCTATACTACCTTTGTCATCACCCTTCACCCTTATTGGCCGAGTAATAATAAGCTGCCAGTAGCTTGATTCTTGTGGAAAGGCATGAAGAAGAAAATATCCGACGGATAGTTTCCATAATAATAGCTATCCCTCCTTTGTTAGCAGGCACGGATATGTAAAATATTATTAAAATATTCGAATATCCATCGTACATATCGAGAATCCGTAGTAAAAACTAACATGAATACATTGAAAATTTATAATAGCAATTATGCGATCCTTTGAGACCTATCATTCCTCGTTATTTGTATAATTCATATAAAATTATCATCCACCGCTATGGTACGTTCGTTATTATCATAATTTAAAAAATATAAAAATCGATGAGTGTTAAATTGAATTCGGGGAGCGTGCAAATAAGCAATGGAGGCGCGAAAATTGGTCAGAGCGTCGTTTAAAGTGTCGTTAAGGCTTGTTCGGGAGAAAATATTGTAATCGCAGCCCGGCTCGGGTATGGTATACGATCTGGGGAGAATGACCGCTATTATTGCAATCATTTGGTACTGGGAATCTTACGAATTTGGGTTAGTTTTTCTCAACGTGCTCCAAATTTATACTTCAATACTTTTTATGTCAATTGCTCTACATTAATGTTCAGGAGTTTCTTCTGCAATGATAATAATATTGATAAACTACAACAAGCTAAAAAGGTCTTTATGATAATAATATAGCGCATATTCTGTATGATAAGAATCTCGTTAAGGCCGACAAAGATAGGTATCATAACGCCGAGTCCCTATTGGGGTAGGAAAGATGTAGAGCGCCAGTTCTCTCTAGACTTTTATACTTCTTTTGAAAACAGGCTCGACCAACCTATAGAAGCTTTTGGCTAGGAAGGTTCAAATTCCGTTATCTGTCAATCTCATTTGTACTAATAAGGTAATGGCTTTTTCTGGACTACTCACATAAATAGCTTTTATTACCAAGCCTATAGTTATAGATAGAGAGATGATACTATGATATTAAACAGGGAAAATGCGACCAACATAATTTATTTATTAGCAACGGTAAATATCCCTTCGAGTAATAATAGCAATTTTCAGTAATTAAACCAATAATGCCATCGGGTTGGTGCGTCAATACGGTAAATTGGAATTGTATGGCAACTCTCGGGTATTTTATAGCGTCGTGGCGGATAGAACACCGGGGACCATTATTTAAAGCCTTATTTATAATCTAATCTATCTGAGCCGTGGAGGCCGAGTGGTTTACGTCGGCTGCAAAATGAAGATTCTAGATTCAAACCCGCACGTCTTAAGCTATTTTCTTTTTTAAATAAAATAAAATAAAAAAAAATAATACAAGAAGAGAGCTTTACGAAGAAGAAAAGCATCGTATATTATACTCGTGCTTCAGGAACGGCGATATTGAAAGCTATATTAAATATATTGCGGGTGAAAAGAGAGTGTCGGGTACTCTTGAGGGAAGGTGTGACGGCATTTCGGTTATTTATTAAAATTAACAATAAATATATATAATTTATTCAAGTACAAGTGTCATTAATGTAAATTACATCTCACACAACCAAAAAACCGGAATATCCCTATGTTTAATATTGAAATTAAAATTATTTACTTTAAATGGTGAAATTGCGTAATATTTCAAGTGACTTTAGTATATAATTGGTCATAAGTACAATTAAAATGTAGCGCCCTTGTGTGTTTCGTGGAAATCAAAGCTGGAAAGGTTACGAAAGGTCACGGTAACTGGGTCGGAGAGCGACGGCAGTTGTATCACGTACGTGACCATTGTAATACACAAATAATGGACGTATTAATGGAAGAAATGATTGATTCCGCCCAAAATAGCCCAATCATAGACGTGCTTGGTTCCAAATGAGATCTATGTGTCAAGGATTCCTGGAATTACCTCGGTACACCTTTCTGCTACTAGATCATTATATAGTATTGACAGTTCCTTCATTAATGCAATTTGTGTTATAAATTGAGGTTTATTTCCAAGGCCATATTCTACCTCACTGCTTCCCATGTTTATGAATCACGTGATTTTAGCATAAGGTTTCTTGTAGCCTTATTTGGTCTCGTTTGCAAGAATAAGGCTTCTAACAGTGTCTTGAGGCGTCACAATTCCAGTTTCTTAAGATAAGAGTGGTCTCAACTTGTAAATTAGCTGCCTATATTTTAGAGAAGATCGCCGATCGAAAGTATTGCTTCCGGGTAGTGTTGTGCGTCTGTAACGATAATAGTGATCTGGCAGCAGCTGGATTCGATTTACCTGTTAGTACTGCAACTCCACCCATTGTAAGATAGCAACACGCAAGTTATTCCGTAGGTGTTGCTTACGCCTAAGAGCGATGATAACCGCTTATCATCAGCCGAGTCGTCTACTTACTTGCGATTATTCCCGTATATATTAAAACAAACGGAATAGATTCATAAAATTAAATTCATCGAAAGTAGTTATTGCTTATACTTGTGAGGCAAGTGTCAGAAGTTAATCCTACATAAGTAAGTGTTTGACACTGATCCCAGGACTAGAACGTAGGCGGAACTCACGTCAAGGAGGTTCAAGTTAGAAAAAAAAATTGCATAATTAGATTTGTATATAAAATATGTGCCGATATTTGAAGGTTGGTACCATTGTCTACAATTTTTTAATTATATTTACCATCATTATTAACGTACTCTGATTCCATTTTCTTATTTCTTTTTTTTTATTGGTTTTGCTCGTTAAAAAGTCATATAGGATTATTATCAATTTTAAGGATTATTAAGGCATAAGCAATTAAAAATATTATACTTGTGTCTATTTTAAAAATAAAAAAGCACGCTAACTTATGCGAAAACATAAGTGCGACGACATCTTTAAAAATTCAATTATTCATCCTTCTGATAAGAATCAGCTATTGTTGTATCAACGAACCATTTTAAACAAAGACTTTGTGAAAGTATCGATTTACTTATCGATATAAGAAATGTCGATTGTTACACGACATAGTTGTACTGTTGTTAGATATCATAATTGTTACGTAATCGGTTACAGACCGCCTTTAGGCTACCTGGTGTTGCATTCTTTCAAAATTGCAATCTGGCAATGAGATTGAATGACAGTCAGTTATTATTTTACAGTTACGTGCACTGTAAATGGAAACATTGTCTGTTGTTGGTTGTACAACCTAGCAGGTGCATAGTCGATAAAATTATAAAAAAATAATATACTCTCTAATAGTAAAATAATTTTTAAAGTAGTTGGAAATTCACTTACTTTACTGTCCAGAGCAACATTTGAATCAGCATATTATTGGCTGTGATTTGTCTCTATATAAAAAATCTATCGCTGTTCATTAGTCACAAGCAAAAGCTGGATGGAGTATGGCGTGAACAATTTTAATGAATTTTTTTTTAGCGGGCATTTTTAGATTCATCATTGGTGACGCTGAGAACTTGTTCGATTAGCTGTCTATCTAAATGAACTGGAGAAACAAAAAGTTTAAAAAAGATCTGAATATGGCCTTAAACCAAATATTCATAATATACATGGACTGCCCTAACAACTCAACCACTGCATATAAGGCAATAAATACAGGGAACAAAACTGTTGTAATTTGATCAAGATAAAGATCGCCTTGTCGTGCCAAACAGATATTTAAATTGGATTGCAATGACTATGCATCTTTTAGAAAAATCTGATATCAATTTATCAAAGGTTAATTTGGAGTAATTATTATGCGCCTTAAAATATATACAGCCAAGTATCCATGGTTACTAATCTGTAACATCTTAAGGCTTAAAACTAACTAGGGCATTTTGGACATCTCAACTCGTAATTGCAGACAGGATAATTAAATTTGCATAAAAGGAATTCGTCTTAATAATGGTAGATAACTATCTCTATAAAATACAATGTGGGTGTGTGGGTATAACCTAACCTACCCCTTCGGGGACCCTTGTGGGAAGGCGTGAGGATATATTATATTATAAAATACAATTAAATCCAGGGCAACACGTAAACGTTCCAACTAGACTGATTAATTCTGTCAAATCGATCGGACGCTCTAGGACGGGAACGTCAAGAGTAATCGAAACCGACGAGCATGAAGAGACTGATGAATGTGAACGAAGCGAAAGAGGTATGCAAGTCTAGAGAGAACTAGCGCTCTATATTCTCTAGACCTACCCCGTTAGGGACTCGGCTTGATGATATGTATATATGTATGTGTGCATTCATAATTATAGCGAGTATTCTTGAAATATTGGCATACAAGGGCGGTAGCCTAACAGACGCATACATCGATTAATGTACAAAAAGATTAACCAATTAGTCGAGATATATTGTCGACAATAAATAAAAAAGGAGCATATTAAATAAATCCGTTCCATTAGGAAACAAGAAAAGCGCCGCCGCGGCGTGTTTTATACGAGGAGTACTGTAATAAATAATAATATATCCTCACGCCTTCCCACAAGGGTCCCCGAAGGGGTAGGCAGAGGTGTATAGGTAATACCCACACACCCACTTTCCGCCAGAGGTATATTAGGTGCCAACGTGACAGATGGCGAGTCCATCGCCGTTACTCAGGCACGGCTATACATACGCCTTTGAATTTCTTCTCAGACGTATGCAGGTTTCCTCTCGATGTTTTCCTTCACCGTAAAGCTCGTGGTGTGATTAATAGGAGTACTGTGAATTTCATTTTATGATTAATAACGATATGTATTCATATTCGACTCTCATACTGTCAAAACTTAAAAAGTCGATATATTGTAATCGATTACTTTACCGAATAAGTTAAATTGCATTAACATCGTTTTTTATTCGATGTTTTAATACTTCGAGTCTGTAAGACGAAGAAGTAAATAGTAGTACCCTAAATATTATCCAAACTGTCTTTTTTATAATTCTAAGATGGCGAAGCACGCCGCCCCCTGATGGTAAGCGGTAACCTATGCTCGCTTGAACCACTCACGCGTTGCCGACCCATTGCTACTTATAATTATGTAAATTATTTCACCAGAAAAACAAAACACATCAATGTTCACTTCAACATATCAATGTTCACTACTGAATTTGACGTGCAATCAAGAGCACGACAAATTCAGAAGTGAACATTGATATGTTGGTTCCTGTACGTAATAGTGTTGTTCATGGGTCAAGGTGCTTTCCAGAAGGAGGTACTCAGTCCTTTATGCGAAGTACGTATCTATCCTCTTTTTATATGTTGTAATGCAAGGCTACAGTAACCTTTATACATAAGGCGATAGCTTTGTATTAGTTGTAAAAATGTTAGTATACAAAAAAAATATATTGATTGATGAGCTATTAAACGTAAGTTACTATATAATTATGATGAGCCTTCCAAGTTTGGCGACGAGTCGTCTGCATATCAGATGGTGATTTAAAAATATTGGTGATTTTTTCAGCTAGCGAGGTTAGGTACCTCCAGAGAAAACGATTAAAGTTTATGTCTCGCCCGCTCTGAGGTATAACGGCAGATGTATTTGACACAGTTACGAAATAACTTTCCCATTTTATAGTCTGTATAATAACGCCTGAATTTTCAGACCAATTAGTCACTTCGGAACAAAACAGTAGGCGTTTCAAAGGTAAATTAAGACGTACCTATCCGGGCCTCAGTGGCAGATACACTTGTTGTAAAACTCGATATAGTTCTTTTAGGTATTATCCTAATTGCAATGACGTTTTCACATAGATGAGAGAGACTAACCATATACAACAACTATTTTTTTATATTAAATATATCTTTATTTCATAATTATTAATGTGATATATACTCACGATTGTATAAACCATGCAGCTACAGAATATAAAAAAAAATGTTTCGGAGTTTCTGGTTAGTTCTTCATGAAAGACAATTTTCGAAAAAACAATGACGCAACAATTGAACAAACTAATATTAATTTCAGCTCCAATGAAGCTACGCTACGGTGTGATAGCCGGCTCGTGCGGCAGTTATTTAGGGATGTCAAATTACCGTTGTCAAATTACCCATTTATCGGGTTAATCGGACCGTGCTTTTAGCCGCTATTAATCTTGGTAAAGAGCTCATCCGCCCGCCCACCATCGATCATGTATCGAGGAAAACAACAACATTACTCTTATCTTAACCAATTTAACAATGTACAGTACCTACTCGTATGAGAGAGAGCTGATGTCTTCCTCAGGTACTTGTCCGTGATTCATGTATCGAGTTTTGAAACATCTAAAAATGCTTTGCTTCTTACTTCAATACTTCATATACTTACAACAACTGGGATGTTTAATTATAACGTGAAAATGACGAATGACGCCTTAAATATAATTTAATAAATGATATCTATGTATTATGCAATATTTTTTACCTGCCCCAGTCTGGGAACTCCAATTTGAATCGGGACATTCCACTATGTCTACCTTTATTATCAAAACTTTTCGCCAAGTCTGTTAATTGATATCTTCATCGCCATAATACTCAAAGCTGTCTTATGGATATACCTGAATTGCTAGCAAATATTTCAATGAACATAAAGATTCACTGGCTTGTGTTTTTGTCTTAATAGATGGTTGGAACTTGAATCCCTTACACCATAGACAACATGAATATAATGTTAATTCCACGACCTAATCAAACGTCAAAATTTCAAAGCATGTAATCAAATGACGTGCCTTAACAACTGCTAACGATGACTAGGAATAAGGCATTGTCCATTAGGCAATGTTTGAATTATTCACATCGCCACATTCAGGGCGAAAGGGCACGCCGAGTTCGGCCCTGCTCGATATGCAGAATAAAGGAATTATTTCATAAACCACTTAAAGCGAGGAGCTCGTAGCGCCTAGCTACTGTGTGGTGTTATAAATTAGTGCAAACGAGAAAATGGGATAAGTAACATAAACCGTAACATCCAATGTGCATTCATATTCGTTACTCAATGACGCTAGAACGGCTGAATGGAATAAGATGGATGAAATTTAGCAGAGAGACCATCAGCTGGATTAACATATAACAGATATGCTTGAGATATGATGATTGAGAATACAAAAATATTAATGAAATCAAATCTTACCCTTATAATAATTATAACCTCAATAATAATAGCCCATTAAACATACATACGCACACTGCACACCCGTAAACACACACACACAAAACTTGTTTTGTATTTAGTTTTTTTTTATATCATTATACAAAAACTATGTATAAACAAATCGGCTGAAAGAGCGTTGACAACCTGCTGCAGGTATTACTTACTAACTAGGATTGTCATCACAAAGTCTTCTCTTCTATATCATATAAAAAGAAACCATACAATATATAGTAAAGCTACTTATTCTTGACCCATCAAACGAACTAAATAATGTAAGCGTACGAGACTTGTAGTATATACTCACTTACATACCTTAGTCTTAGTTTATTTACCTAAATAAGAAGAGTGGCTTAAAAAAAACCTTAACGATAAAAAACTAACAATCTTCTTAAAATGCTCTATGCAAACGAATAGGCAAGATTATCAGCCATAAATTACTACTAAGACGCAAATTAAAGAGCAAATTGGAGGCATTCGGCAAATGAGTCACAGGCCACACCTGACAGGGCCTGTTGAATTCCAGCGAGCACTAAACTGACTGTAGCAAGCTCTACTCAACTACCTTAATTGACGAACGAAATTATCTTTAGTCATAGCTGGCTTTACTTCCCCAGTAAAAATAGCTTTGTCTTGTCAATACACCAATATAGTGTCAACGTGACAGAATAATCGTACAGTTACACGTATGCAGGTGTCCTCACTTTGCCACTTGTTCACTATAAGCCTCGTGGAATTCAATTGAATAAATAAGATCATCAAAGTTTGAACCTGCGATCATGTTTTCACAGGTAATCAAAACCGCACGACTGCCACAGATCTTAAAATGTTATTGAGGCCTTATAAAAGTTTCAGCGGCAATTGAAAGTGAAATTTCAAGACAATACGTGAGAGAACGCTCAATGTTGCATAGCGATGGCTTATTTAAAATGTCGGCAATCAAACTATGTGTGCGGCTTGAAATGACTTGTGGTCAAACAATCAGTGGTACCTTGCTACCGTACAGAAGGCAGCTATTCTGAATGCTTGGCAATAGGCGGGCGACCGGTTGCTATAGGAACCGTAATTGTACCAATATAAAGATGGAAATATAAATATTAATAATGTCAAGATGTATGAATATTTAATTAATAAATTGAATGCTTTATTAGTCAATATTGCCAATTAATTACAACAAGAACATATTTAGAATAAAATCTACAAACGCTATCCACATCGCAGGTTTCATCGGTTGAACATAAAACGCATTCGCCACAGGCTTCATCATACAAAAAGAAAAGCTATCAGCACATGCTTCGTCATAATGTCAAGTGTTATCAAAACGTTAGCAACTAAAATAAATCTATATCTCTATATATATCTATATAATCTGGCGGAAAGTGGGTGCGTGGCGGAACATTAGTGGGAAGTGGAAGGGAACAAAATCTAAACACCTCTGCCTACCCCTTCGGGGACCCTTGTGGGAAGGCGTGAGGTTATATATAAAGTACTGAGTATGAATGAAGAGACTGATGAGGATATTGAGAAAGAGGTTTGAAGGTCTAGAAAGCTGATGCTGTTCTATATGAAGATATAGTAAGGGTTGACCCATACGTGCATACACTGTATATATGCATGCATAATATACAATACATCCTCACGCCTTCCCACAAGGGTCCCCGAAGGGATAGGCAGAGGTGTATAGGTAATACCCACACACCCACTTTCCGCCAGAGGTATATTAGGTGCCAACGTGACAGATGGCGAGTCCATCGCCGTTACTCAAGCACGACTGTATAGTCTAGCTTAGCTATAGCCTTTGAATTTCTTCTCAGTCGTATGCAGGTTTCCTCTCGATGTTTTCCTTCACCGTAAAGCTCGTGGTGTGAATAATCACTGTACCTAAGTTCAGAAAAACTCATTAGTACAGTCGGGATTCGAACTTGCGACCTTTGCGTCGTAGGCAACTGCTCGAACTACTCGGCCACCACTGCCTCTTCTTCTTACAAAATAATACTCCCGTAACGGCTCAATCATCGCCATCGCTGTTGCAAACTCAGTAATTCCACCATTCATTTCACACCGAATTTGTGTCACGATAGCTTGAATAAAATCAATCGCTGGTACCTGTAAAGTCACACCGACATAGCCGTGTGAGCGTGACATTGCACTTATTTGACAGTGGCTTACTTATTAAGAGCCGTGGTGGCCGAGTGGTTCGAGCAGTTGCCTGCGACGCAAAGGTCGCAAGTTCGAATCCCGACTGTACCAATGAGTTCTTCTAAACTTAAGTACAGTGATTAGTCACACCACGAGCTTTACGGTGAAGGAAAACATCGAGAGGAAACCTGCATACGTCTGAGAAGGAATTCAAAGGCGTATGTATAGTCGTGCTTGAGTAACAGCGATGGACTCGCCATCTGTCACGTTGGCACCTAATATACCTCTGGCGGAAAGTGGGTGTGTGGGTATTACCTATACACCTCTGCCTACCCCTTCGGGGACCCTTGTGGGAAGGCGTGAGGATATATTATTATATTATAAATAAAAATAAATATTTTAAATGATTTTTTTTATTTATTACATCTATATCTATAAATATGGGTAGAAGAGGAGAGTATAGCATCTTTTTATATGTCCCATCTCATAAGAGTTAGTTTCATGCACTACCAAATAAAAAGAAATGCATAGTTTGTTTCGTTGTTCGACAATGTTGTTATAATACGAGGTAATAACATTTATCAAGTTCCCAGAAGCTGATAAATGTTTCGGAAAATGTATCAACTTCTGAGAAGACCTGGCTCCGTTTACCAAATCTAAGTGATGTAAATGACTTTTGAGAGCCAGTAACCGCTTCGTTGGGTGGTAAGCGGTAACCGTCGCGTACGGAGGCTTAACCAGAGGTTAACATATCATACGCACATTTTCAACAGTAGGGTAGAGATTGGCATTCTACTAAAATCCAAAGGCGCTAAGTCACTCTTTAGCTTTCGTGCACATTATTAAAAAAAATCGGTAATACAAATATATTCGGGTTTAAAAATAATATAATATAATATATCCTCACGCCTTCCCACAAGGGTCCACGAAAGGGTAGGCAGAGGTGTACAGGTAATACCCACACACCCACTTTCCGCCAGTAGATTAGGTACCCACGTGACAGATGACGAGTCTATCGCCGTTATTCCAGCACGACTATACATACGCCTTTGAATTTCTTCTCAGACGTATGCAGGTTTCCTTTCGATGTTTTCCTTCACCGTTAAGCTCGTGGTGTGACTAATCACGGTACTTAAGTTCAGAAAAACTCATTGGTACAGTCGGGATTCGAACTTGCGACCTTTGCTATTTATTTCGTATACTTTAGTAATAAAAGGGCGGGGCTCTACACTGGCTATTGAGTTGACTAATTATTAATTATCTAGGTCCTAGGAAACTTGATGTCTATTTCTCAACACTTACTGGCAGCTTTAATACATCATTTGCGTTTATAGAAAAAAAAACAAATGATAATATCGATTGTACATATGTGCATGTTCTTTTTGTTTTACGCACAAAATAACCTTCATTTAGCAAATTAACATTAAAATTCAAAATAACGAACCTCGCCATATAAATATTTACTTAATGTCCTTATTATGCGAAATGAAGCCATTCACCAAATTATTTTGCGATTACATTTCGTTTCTTTGAATTAAGAAATCAAAAATGATTTGTGCCAAAGAATAAGGCCGTAAGACGTACAGGTTGATTGTATCAAGCTGAAGCTGGAAGGAAGGGAGTGGCTTTGGATGAAATAAACTTAAAGACGTCAGATGCCTTTAAAACCTTTGAGACACGGCGTGTTTATATACTCAAATCTTCAATAATATAAATATCGTACAGTATTTTTTTCTTTATTTAAAGGCAGACCACCTTTGATTGATTCTTAGTGAAATATATTAATAAAATTAAGATATGTTATAAATGTGTCTCTTCTATGACTTCTTCTTAACATATTTTATACAAAGCCGACAAACAAGATATCGACCAATCGATCAGATACTTTATTAACGCCATATATTTAGCAAAATTATTTCCCATTGACCAAAATCGTGCATCGAATTATCGTGTAATGTAAAAATTAAGTAAATTATAGTTGGTACTGAAATCTTCTTCAAGGGAATGCAGAAAGCTTGTAGTCCATCGAGAAAGATATACTATATATTATCTTATCTCTCTCTCTCTCTCGATGCGCATTGGCCGGACGGCTGTTAGGGCGTGCCCCCGAGGCGACGCGCACCAGTACGTCCCCGCTGGTGCGAAAAATTCTGCACAGTGCGGCGATGGGGTCCGCCACCCATCACGCGGAGTGCCTCACGGCGGGAAGTGGAGTGTGGAGTGTAGGATGGGTGTATGGAATGTAAGAGGAGGTATGGCTGATAAGATGATCGAATTGATCGATGTTATGACAGAGAGCGAGTTAGATGTTGTGTGCTTGTCTGAAACCAAGCGGAAGGGTAGTGGAGTAGACGAGCTCCCGGGCGGAAGTTTAGTGCTGTGGTCAGGAGTGGCAAACACCGAGCACGCCTGCCAGGGAGTGGGAATTCTACTATCCAGCCGCTTGGCAGAATGTATGATAAGTTATGATGCGGTGAGCCCCAGACTTATTTGGGCTCGCTTTAAAATAGGCCTTACCCGGCTGTTTTTAGTCGCGGTATATGCTCCGGTGGCCTCAGCGGACACTTGCGACCTGAATAAGTTCTGGGAATGTGTGAGTAATGTTCTAGAGACGAAAGAAGGGAATGAAAAGCTGATTATTTGTGGTGATCTGAATGGATGGGTCGGGACAGCCCGTAAGGATTACGAGGCAGTACTCGGCAAGTATGATGATAAGAGAGTGAACGAGGCAGGCAAGCTGATATTAGATGTATGCATGGAGAGAGACCTTTTTGTGGCGAACACCATGTTCGACCACAAAAGGATTCATCAGTATACATGGGAACGGAAAATGAGCGAAGCATGATAGATCTGTTTCTAATAGATCAGCGACTCAGAACACAGGTGATGGACACCAGGGTGTATAGGGGAGCTGACCTGGGAACGGACCACTTCCTAGTTATAACTAGGATAAGGGGTCTGTTCGCGGGCTGGCAATCCCGCGCTGGGGGTCCCTGTTCTGCAGTCGCAGACCGCATCAAAAGCTGGAGGCTTCAAGATGCGGCTATTAGAGACAGATATCAAGAAAGGGTATCTGAACAGCTAGACTGTCCACCGAAAGATGTGTTTGAGAGTGTCGATGTTTGTTGGTAGTTCCTTAAGTCCAGCATATTATGCGCCACGAAAGAGGTTTGTGGCATTTCGAAAGGGCGGACAACCAAAAATGGCGATGGTTGGTGGGATGATGAAGTGAAAGAAGAAGTTAAAAAGAAGAAGGATGCAAGGCAAGACATTTTGGCTATGTCCGGCTCAAGTGAGAGTATGAAAGAAAAGATGAAAGAAAAATACCGCCTGCAAAAAAATCGTACGAAAGAGATAATAGCTCAGAAGCGTGAGAGGTTCCAAATGACTGTAGACGAAAAACTGTCACGGAATTTCAAGGACAATGCAAAACTTTTTTGGAGGGAAGTTAAGAAGTCCAGAAATTGTGTTACAGCTAGTAGTAGGATGAATGTGATTTTCTCGAAGGACAATAACATACTGACTGACAAAACAGACGTCCTCAGGCGATGGAGTGAATTTTACAATGATATGTATGATGATGATGCCGCTGATCTACTCACAGAGCTGCCTCCAACAGAATCTGTCGAGGATCCTATAGCGGATAAAATAAGTATGGGTGAGATTGTAAGTGCGATAAGAAGTCTGAAATGTGGAAAAGCTGCGGGAATAGATGGGATTACGGCTGAGATGATCAAGTACGGTGGACCAGCCGTCTGGGACGTCATCTATTTGCTATGCAATCTTTGCTGGGAAAAGGGTGATGTTCTGGACGACTGGAGGCGAGCAGTCATCGTGCCTTTCTATAAAGGAAAGGGATCACGATTGGACTGCTCAAACTACAGAGCCATCAGCTTAGTCAGCTTAGCTAGTAAAGTGTATACGAAGATCCTGACGATAAGAATGCAAGAGCGATCCGAAAGGTTTCTCTGGGAATCCCAAGGTGGATTTAGACCAGGAAGAGGATGTATGGATCAAACCTTCTCGCTTCGCGGAATCGCGGAAAAGTTTTGGATATTAACCAAAAGGTTTTCTGCGCTTTCGTCGACTTGGAGAAGGCATTTGATAGAGTCGTACGAAAGGAACTCTGGGACGTGTTGCCTGGATATGGAGTGAGCAGTTCCCTACTGCATGCCGTGAAATCACTCTATAGTGATAGCGAGGCGTGTGTTAGGGTTAACGGTGAGATGTCACCCTGGTTTGATGTGAAGTCAGGGGTCAAACAAGGGTGTATCATGTCTGCCTGGCTGTTCATTATATATCTAGATAACTGTCTGAGAGCACCAAGAACGAACGGATGTGGAGTGAAAATGGGAAACTTAGTGGTCAACTGCCTATTATACGCCGATGACGCGGTTTTACTGGCGTCATCAGAGGGCGAACTGCAGTCACTATACCATAATGAAAGTAGAATGTGAAAAGAAGGGCGCGCCCTAAACGCTGAGACTAAGGTTCTGGTATTCGAAAGAGATGAACAAGTGACCGAGTTATTGCTATATCATTGAAATGGAGCAGGAAATTCTAGAGCAAGTGAATGAATTTGTATATGCGGAAGCATGTTCACACGAGATGGAAAGTATAAAAAAGATATTGAAAGAAGGATAACTGCCGGTAATAAGGTGAATGAGGCCATGTCGGCGTTGATGGACAGCAAAAGTCTCAGCAAGAATGCTCGAGTTGCTGTCCACAACGCGATATTGGTGCCTACTTTATTGTATGGCAGCGAATCCTGGGTATGTCAGAGGAGGTATGAAAATATCTTAAATGCAGTTGAGATGCGATCTCTTCGAAAATGTGCGGAGTAACGATGTTAGATCGAATCCACAATGAAGAGATTCGCAAATCAACTGGCGTGAATGAGGGCGTGATTGAAAACTGAATCAAGGCATGTAACGTTGGTTTGGACATAGAAAGGATGAGTGAAGAAGAGATTGACGAAACAGATATACAAAGCAAAAGTGTGTGCAAGTAGAGGCAGAGGAAGGCCACGTTCAACTACCTGGATCAAATAGATCGGACTCTGAAGGACGGGAACGTTAAGAGTACTCGAAACCGACGAGCATGTATGAAGAGACTGATGAATGTGGACGAAGCGAAAGAGGTATGTAAGTCTAGAGAGAACTGGCGCTCAATACTCTCTGCCTACCCCGTTAGGGACTTGGCGTGCTGATATGTATGTATGTATATATTATCTTTAAATAGCCAACGTTACCTAAAACATTTTACCTGTTAAGGTATCAATCAATAAGCAATGATCATGTAGCGAATTGGCAGAAAACGATTTTTATGTATGGATGAAATACTTTAAATTTTTTTACGAATTTATATGTAACAAGTAAACAGATAAGGATAGCATAACTTACAAGTTTTACTATAGTATTAGAAGGCATAACTTCATCACATTCCATGATTATACCAAATCTACGCATCATAATTATGTATGATGTTTTTTTTTTATATTGACTATGAAACATAACAGTTGTTTGTTGTGCAAGCGTATGCATTTATCGCTTTATAGTATCGCATCCATTGGAACAAAAGTTAACGTAAATTATTCGGATTACATATACTTGAAGGCGTTTGCGAATTTAAGGGTCAAATTGATGTGGCCAGTAACCGCAATTTAACTTGGTTGTCTTAAATCAACACGGGGAAGGATAATTTTATGAATTATCATTGTTGATCAGGGTTTTAAAAAAAGATTTTATTCATGTTTGTAATACAATGTGAAAGATCGATCCATGGTAGATTCAATGTTGTTACACGGAGTTTCTATCGAGATTTTTACGAAAATCTATATCTTTAGTTTAAAGTATTCCTCCAGGGAACAACCCTTTATGGGATATAAAAGGAGAACAAACGGCAACACAGACTCCCCGGATAATCTCCCCATGTATATACTAAAGTCCAGAAAAACTCATTTGTACAGTCGTCACTCGAACTTGCAATCTTTGTTGCAGGCGACCGCTCGAACCACTCGGCCACGACGGCTCACTGCAATAATTAATAATTCGATGCTGAGTACTATCGCAAGTGACAGCCTCACCTCCTAACACCACACCGCTCGCTTTACCAAATCCACATACCAAAGATCGTATTCTCACGCGTACCTAAAAGTTTGACAGCAGTTTCCTGCATCTCACCATTAAGACGTATAGCCGCCGGAAGAACTCCCTTCCTACGGCATTAATTAGAGCAGTGAGTCATGAAATTATTATATACACGAAACTTTATTAAAATCTATACTAATATTATAAAGCTGAAGAGTTTGTTTGTTTGTTTGAACGCGCTAATCTCAGAAACTACTGGTTGGAATAGAAAAATTATTTTTGTGTTGGATAGTCCATTTCTCTAGAAAGGCTTTAGGCTATATAAAATCACGCTACAACCAATAGGAGCGAAGCATAAATGAAAAATGTTGCAAGAACGGGAAAAAATATTCCTTTTGAGAGCTTCCGTTGCGTACGCTGCGTAAACGGCTTAAGTTACGAAAATATCATGTACTAGCTGTCCCGCCCAGCTTTGCCCGGGTGAAAAAGTTAAATTGCCCGTAACACGATCGCACCTATCGGGTCCAATTGTGATGTAAGCTATCCTTTATTTTAAGTTGGATCAAACTGCATACGGTGTGCAAATTTGATTCGCATTATTTTATGGCAATCAAGTCCACGATGGGCTCCTGAACTACTTAACCGATTTCAATTTGCACACCGTGTGCAGTTTGATCTAACTTAAAATAAAGGTTAGCTTACAACACAATTGGACCCGATAGGTGACGCTGCGATCGTGTTTCAGGAAATTTTACTTTTTCACCCGGGCGAAGCTGGGCGGGACAGCTAGTCCTTATATAATATACAAGGCTGAAGAGCTTAAGCAAAGTTGGTTTAGAATAAACGTATTGCGATAGATAAGATTTTGATACGGCTTCGAGGCGTGAGGAGCCTCCAGGTATAGTTAGACTGATAGCTTCGAGACTTGCAATAGTAATGAGTTCCTGTTTGATCTTTGTATAGCACATATAATAATTATATGTATATTTAAAGCAAAGGTGGCGGAGTGGTAAGTATTTAAGTAAAATAAAGTCCCTGGCGGTTTATCCCAATGAACTTTTCTGAACTGAAGCTCTGTGTACACCACACCAAGAGTATATATTTTTTAAATATGAGTTTTTTTAGCTTAATTCAAGTGATCTATAGGAGGTTATGATTGTCGTATTCGTTTGAGTTAATTATATCTGTGTCCGAGAAACAGCGACAGACTCGTCATCTGCTACGTTGATGTGGTGTTATTACTCTTTATATAGGTACTCTTTCGGGCGCATTGTTTGGCGAGTGACATTGGCCACAATTTTTTGTATACAAAAGCGAGATTTAATGAAGGCAAATTAAATCTACTAAGAAAGTAATAAACTCATGTTTCATGTTCAAGATAGTGTAATGGAAAACTCGGTACATTATAAACGATAGAAATATAAGCCAATTGCTTCACTGTGAGAGGATTTATTGAGCTAAAGATACACTTTACAGCGTACCAAATACGTAAGGAAAATACAAATTATTTGACAAGCCGCCGAGTTACTTCACGAGTGGATAAGTGAGCGTAACTTAGGGAAGTTGTGGACAAGTTAGTGATAGTGAGCCAGTGTAGATGACCTATGATACACATAACGGGCGTGGCGACGCGTGCGCAACTAGGCCCAGGGGTGAAGCGGGGGTATTACGAAGGGACAGAATACATTTGGGGTGGTCTAAGGTATAAGAAACACCTTCACGCCTTCCCACAAGGGTCCCCGAAGGGGTAGGCAAAGGTATATAGGTAGTAGCCACACATCCACTTTCCGCCAGATATATATTTTAGGTGTCAACGTGAAAGATGGCGAGCCCATCGCCTTTACTCAAGCACGACTATACATACGCTTTTGAATTTCTCCTGAGAAGTATTCGGGTTTTTTCTCGATGTTTTCCTTCACCGTAAAGCTCTTGGTGTGACTAATCACAACTCGAACTTGACACCTTTGTGTCGCAGGCAACTACTTGAACCACTCGGCCATCACGGCTACTTAATAAGAAATTAATCTTTATATATCTTCACGCTTACCCACAAGGAGGAACTCGAAGGAGTTAGTAGAGTAGAGTAGTAGAGTACCCACATACACACACTTTTCGTCTATGATATATTTTAGGTACAGGTAGATAGGTGACAGTTGGAAAGTCCAGAGCCGTTTCTCAAGCACGACTCATTAGTGGACTAATCATGCGTGCTTGAGAATTTACGTTACGCTTATGAACTTCTTCTCAGAGGTACGCAAGTTTCCACTCCTTCCGTCATATACGTTCATATATATTTATGGATGTCTTAATTAAAAGTAAGGTGTTAAATTAAAAATAATCGCTTCTTCATTAATTAGTTGACGTACGATGATGAAACATCTTCTGGGAGCTTGTCGTTCTTAGATAATCTAATTACATATATCTTCGTCCATAGATATTATACGTACATAATATAATAGGTGATCCCGCTTACCGTTCATGGCCTGGCATAGTGCAGTGGCGGAAGCGATGCCAGCGTAGCCCGTCGTGCCAGCCATCGCGGCCGTTTGATAAATCATCGACAGCCACGCGCGCCCCCGGCATCCGCAACGCTTGCTGCACAACCGAAATACACTGAGTGTTATTGGCAATTGTTCAGGGGCTTTATCTTATCTATCTATATATATATATATATATATATATATATATATATATATATATAGGAGATCCCATTTTTGAACTGACTCATCACGAAATCTCAGGAACTGTAAGGCGATTGACTTGAAATTTGGTAGAAGTATTCCTTACGCGGTGTATAGGTCAGCTAAAAACGGATTTTGCGAAACTCCACCCGGAAGGTGGAGTGCAGGGAGATCCCATTTGTGAACTCACTCATTAGGATATCTCAGGAACTATAAGGCCGGTTGACTTAAAATTTGGTAGGAGTATTCCTTACGCGATGTAGAGGTCAGCTAAGAACGGATCTCATTAGGATATCTCAGAAACAATAATGCCGATTGCCTTGAAATTTGGTAGAAGTATTCCTTACGCGATGTAGAGGTCAGCTAAGAACGGATTTTGTGAAACTCCACCCGGAAGGTGAAGTGCAGTGAGATACCATTTGTGAACTTACTCATTAGGATATCTCAGGAACTATAAGTCCGATTAACTTGAAATTAGGTAGGAGTATTCTACGCGGTGTAGAGGTTAGCATATTATTATAATACTGTAGAAAAACACTGAAAAATTTAGAGGTTTCTAATGTGATGTCGTAAATAAACACTTTTTTTGCTCTTACACTTTTAACACACTTTTATTGCACTCCACGAGATAAATCAAAATAATGTATTACAGTATTGTACATCATAAAATGGTCAACAAAAAAGTCTGCGATGGTATATGTCTATCTCTTAAAGATAACCCACGATAACATAGGAATAAAAATGGAAAAGATTCAAGGTGCTTTCGATGCATATACTTATTTAATAATCTTCTCGTAAGGCTATTAATTTGTATAGTTATGTTTTACCATACCCGAAACTCCATGCAAATTTCAAACATAGTATTTAAATTCGTGACAACTTGTTTCAGCATGATTGCTTAAGACTGATCTTAAAAAGGAAATCCGTCAAAACTGGACCATTTTAACTATCTAGACTTGTCTATGTGACCTAGACTAATTTAACCTTGATGTTATTTCTAGATGGGATTATTGAAAAGCGAATGTTTTGGAAATCAAAACATTCGCTTAAGCTATGAAAGCATAACAAACAAACAAACTTACTTTTGAATGATTTGAATGCGCAAACTTACAATTTTGAACTTTTTTTCAAACTATTTCAGATTAGTTACTTTTCATGGCTCTAGTGTTTTTATTTATTGGGCTGCTGATAATCAGTCCAGTATTATATATTTTAATTAAGTACTTCACTCATTAAATTATTATTACTAAGTCTTAATTCCACCATAATTTATACATTTAAGGCCTCTAACATATAGTATACACTAATATACATAAGTAAGCTAAATACCTACATGTTTGTCACAAGATAATAATAACCGAAATAGGCTTAAAAGTTAAAAGATATATTGATCAAAAGGCATAAACCTATAACATTATTAATGAAATCGTGTGTTAACAACGATAAGGTTTAGCAAAAGGAGAAAAATATTAAAATTTTAGGAAGTCGATTCGGTGTAATCATTAATGTCATACAACCATGTAATTATATTAGAATAATATTGCTTGATTGCGTATTTAGCTTACGCAAAAAGTGTGTGTCCATTTTGGAGACCATTTGAGATCCTATCACGCGTATTTCATAAATTATTTACTTCACTTAGGTAATATTTGCATGTGTTTATGAAATTACAATTACATCGTTAAAGTATATCATTACTTACGTATGTATTTTTTTGCGTCCAACTAATTTAGGCCTCAATTAAATAGCCACAATCACAGTACAACTCTTGTCGATGTAACTGATAAACTTGATGCCATGGTGGCCGAGTAGTTCAAGTTGCCTGCAACACAATGATTGCAAATTCAAATCCTGATTGTACTAATGAGGTTTTCTGGTCTAGACGATAAAGGAAAACATCGAGAGGAAACCCCCAAATGTCTGAGAAAAAAATTTGTCGCTTAAAATTAAGCTCATTGTGTACAAGGCATTTTAGGTAGGTAGATAATATCTGCCTACCCAGAGTACGTGAAAGCTAGGATAAGCTATAGCTTATAAGCTTCTCATGTCTATAGTATCCTGATTATAATGTGACATAATGTAATGGACACAATAATGTTTTGTACAGCAAAGGATTTGAGGTTCCCGAGCGCAATAAACCCGTTCCTAGACAGACTAAGAATTGCCAAGTGTTTCTATATCTGTGGAATGGTCATAAAAAGTCGCGTATCGACAACCGATACCATCGCTTAGTGAATTACCGATTGGAGCCAACATTATTTTCTTAGATATTTTCATAGATGTAGTTACACTAGATATATCATAATATATTTTTTAAACACTTAAGCACTAAAACAAATGATGAGGTCGTTTTGTCAAGAAGTAAAATTAATATCCGCACCTTTCCAAATGTCCCGATGGAATCACATCAATAGTAAAATAATAATTATAATAATACTTTATATCCTCACGCCTTCCCACAAGGGTCCCCGAAGGGGTAGGCAGAGGTGTATAGGTAATACCCACACACCCACTTTCTAAATAATACTTTAATTATTATTATTTATAATAATCTAGTAAAGAGGAGGGGTTCTCCCCTCCTCGTTCAAGATTCGACCAAGTTTTTTTTTATGTAAAGCTTGGATCCCCAATCTTGATTATGCGGGTACTACTTAAACATCCAGCTTCGCCAACACAACTGAATAATGTGAATAATGTGCTTGCTTATTTTTTATAAATATAATTATATATATATATATATATAAGAGGTATGTAAGTCTAGAGAGAACTGGCGCTCTATACTCTCTGCCTACCCCGTTAGGGACTTGGCGTGATGATATGATGATGATGATGATGATGATATTTTTTTAAAAGGATATATGAATTACACAAGCGGTATCCTGACGGTATATCCGTATTAAATTTGTTCTGCTAATTTCAGTTTCTTTATTTTTTTTTTAAATGTTTGCTACAATTTATAATTACTCGTGAACTAACCGTAGCGAACCTGGGTAGTTCAATTTTGAACTATACGTATTAACCTTCGTCTAGAAATACTCCGTCATTCATGAGAAAGAAGAAGGATCGAGAAGGTCTGTGAAAATCGCAAGAAAATTCGTTGAGAATTTTATCGCACTTATATCGTTTATTTATTATTTTGTGAAGTTATCGAGAACACGAAACGAGAATAAAAAGTTGTCACATATTATAAAAAAGTCCCCCAAGCGTCAGATATCCGAAGTGCATAAGCGATTAGCCAAGGTAAAGGTAACCGAACGGTAGCCACAAACTAGTTTACGTGTGGCCAATAAATATGTCACTTTGCAAATTCGGATTTTTAATTCCTTGTTATGTAATACTTAGGCGTAGGCTATTAAATCTTATGCTAATCTTCAACTTCTAGAGGAACATTCGATGTAATAGAATTATGGCATATTAATGTTTTCGTTTATATAATAAAAATATATCCTCACGCCTTCCCACAAGGGTCCCCGAAGGGGTAGGCAGAGGATACACCTCACAGGTAATACCCACACACCCACTTTCCGCCAGAGATATATTAATTAATTAATTTAATTCATTATTATATCTTCACGCTTTCAAGAGTCCCCAAAGTGTGCAGGCAGATGTGTAAAGCTAGTTTTAGATATGGGTATTAAATCCATAATATTATTACTTAGAATAAGTAAGTAGAGAATATTTTGCATGCCACATCCAGCTATACTGTGTTTTAAATGCCTGGCCATTATTCTGTAGCTTCAGAGAGACTAATGGACTTAAAGCGCTATAATTCAGGGTTGGCTCATTGTCCGCGATTCGCATTCTCGCCCTATCTATAACCCGGTGACAAATTTATTAATGTTCAACTTCGTAACGGTGCTTATTAATCTTCGGATGTGCCGCTAATTTGACGGTGTCGGCGGCTCTTAAAGTATTGTTCGCTTTATATCCGTGTCAATATGTTCTATATTCTCATGTCTATTGAGTATTGTCGTGAATATTCAAATGGTTATAAAAAAAAACATATATATATATATTCGGATATTGGGAGCTTCGTTAGGCGACGGTAACCGCTTATCATCAGGTGGGCCATATGGCTGTTTTCCGCCTTCTGTTATAAGAATACCACTGTGTGTTATGTGAATACTAAATACTTATTATATATACTTGTTGTTGATGCAAACAGGCTACATACTCAAGTTTAAATGGTAGGAAATGTTCCTTTACAGTTAATAAAATGAGTGCCTTATTTTATATGATTCTTGAAATAAAGTCTACGAATAAAGAATACGTAACATATACCCGATGCACAGCGAAAATAACAAAATTTTGGATTTAACTTAACTTCGATTATTACAAGTCGCATAATAATAAATGCTATTATCAATTCAGCCCTATGTATAGAGTTCTCATTAATATTATTTTTTTGCTCCTATTTATTTGGTCAGATTGTATTATACATAAAAAAGATAAAGTTTCGAAAAATACTACGTGTCGATAATCGATTCACTATTTAGCGGAGCCTTTATACTAGCGTGTGCATTGTATGCACCCGGACACAGCATCCAAGCTGTTCTTATTCGTGGCTCTGAAGTACCATTACTTTTTAATTTTATGGTAATCGACCAAATAATGAAACGTTTCGATATAAATCTTCAATTACGCTCAAACTATATTGATGTAACAGCATTTGCATGTAATAACCAAACAAGGCTGAAACCAATCACGAGTGCCTCTATCTGACTTTCTATTTCATACACGTCACACTTACTTTGGTTGCGCAACCATTTGAGATACCATTAATGTATTCCCCAATTTAATTCATAATCAATATTAGACAGCGTAAAAAAACTCGTTACGCGTAATACAAGGTCGTCGAAAGTAATTAGTCGAGATGCGGACCACCTTGGTGACAGAATAAGGCTTCACAGCCAAGGACGAGGGCAGCGCTGCGGTCCTCAGGTAATGAATCTGAGCGATTGCTGCGGTTTTGTGAGAAAAAAACGTAATTCCATGGATTGGAAAATAATTATATTGTCGTAGTTGCAATTAAAAGTAAGTTTAAACAAAACTTTTGCTTGAAAGTTTTCGATATTGTCAACCTAAATTACTTATATAGTTGTTAATAGGGTGTTTTTTGTGGTTTTGAGAAAGTACTTATTAATAGAAGCCTATGGGCGGTACGTAAGAAAAACATTATTTCTAGGATTAAATCCATAGTCTTTATAGCTTTGAAAATTATCGCACCCCAGCATAAAATTGATACAAAACTCTAAAAAGAAATTAATCATTATAGGAGATAGTTTACGCATTCCATCTATAACTTTATTATAATACTTATCTTCACGTCTACCAACAAAGGGTTCCATAGTGGTTGGTGGCACCCCAACAGCTTGGGATGCTGTACTCCACTGTGTTCTAACAGCACCCGATGCATAGACTCAACTAAATGTTTATCTACTATTTACAAATACATTCAACCAAAGGACTAGTATCCACATCACAAATAAATTAAAAAAAAGTTTAACGTTGCGGCGATCCTTACAGTAACTGGACTTGTTTTATATCTCCAAGAGTAACAATAAAGTTGCAGGCTGCTCCAGTCACGTGCCAAATGCGTAATGTGAAATCGAAAGTACAAGGTGATGTGCGAGCTCACAAAAACCCCGATGAGTAAGCCACTCCACAATGCCTGGACAATTAGCCGACTAGGAAATAGCTGTTTGTCATCATAACAGCAAAAACCGATCACGAAGTTTATGTTGCGTGAAATTGGTACGATCTTTTTTCACGACACAAGTGTATATTGCGGTCCGTGAATGTAAGAGGCTGGTACGTAGTGGCGCCGTTTGGATTTTTGTTTCTCAATTTTTTTAAGGCTCTCGTTGTTGGGATTGTAGTTTAGAGGAAGGGACAACTATATGACCAGAAGTTCAGTCGCCAAACGATGTTTCTGTCTTAGGTCTTCTCCTCATACATTTAAGAGCTGAGCTGATGATTGAAGAGCTTCTATTTACTCCTATCCAAATACATAGAGTTGTGGTGGCTGATTGGTTCGAGTAGTTTTACCTGAGACACTAATCCCAACTGTACTAATGAGTTTTTCTGACCCAAAGTCACACCACGAGCTTTTACAGAGGAATCTGCTTACGTCTGAGAACCATTTCAAAGGCGTATGTATGGTTGTACTTGAGTAACGGCGATGGAGTTGCCATCTGTCACGTTGGCACTTAAAATATCTCTTGGGCAGGTATATTTAACTGCGATGAGTAAAATTCCAGAAAGACAGAGATCCGCTATTACCATAGTTCCTCCACAAGATCGCCTTTTCATAATTCATAAATTTACACATTTGACCTCAGTCGATTGGCGTCATCATCTTATTGGAAATATGTTGCATTGTTCTTATATCCAGCTCATGTGAGTATAGCTTCTTTTATGGCTGACGAGGCTAATTCAGAGATCGGGAGAGAAGTCATTGTCGGGCAGAGGGTTTGCTCCTTTGAATGTGATATAGTTAGAATATATGGATTTGCATTAACCAAAAAATAGCTGTCATAATTTCACCACTAATTAAACTTCCATAAGTCCACGGACTAGGTGTATAGGTGTACAGTAATAGGTCTTGCATTGGTCCCTCGTTTAAGCTCATATTATGGGTCTATATTTTGGTAAAATATGCGATACGACCAAGAAAGGCATCGCTCAAGATTTTTGTTTATTAGATTTATCCTTATCAATCATTCGTTATTTTGGTAATAACAATCGTAAGATTTTTATCAAATAACTAGATTTTTTGTTGGTTCCATTATACATAAATAGTTTTTAATTTAGTTTTAAATTTAAATTTCACGCCATTATATGCAACAAAGAGTAACATGTTACTCAAACAGTGTCAATTCAAAGTGAAGTAATATATAATTGTTATTGAGGCCAATGTCATAAAGTCAAAAGAGCTTTATCGAATCAATATTGGCCGCTAAGGACAACGTTCGTTCTGAAATCAGTTGATCAGGACAAATAATTTCGGTTATAGAGTGACAGGTGAGTCTTGTTCAAAGACGCGGCAAGGTCACTCCAAAAATATTCAGTAATGACACTTTTTATACAAATCAATTTGTTACACGGTGTGCCAGCAAGACGGACAAAAAATGTCCGAAGAACCTTAATTTTCGGAAAAATTTAAAAAAATTACGTTCGAATCCGGTTCTCTAAATCGCCATGTCTTAACTGCACAAATTTGCTCTAGAATGACGTTTGCACTTATTTCCTTCACTGTTGTTCTATCATCACGCTACGGAGGCAAACAGCGAGCCCGCCTACATGGCGGCCTTGTAAACAATGCATTACCTCTACCCGTTACTTAATAGACACACAAAAAATATGTAAAATACTAGTGCATATGTTCGATTGAACATACCGAATAACAGTATTTTAATCGGTCTGCATCGGCTTACACAAACGAATAACTTTTGATTTTCTTACTTCACTAGGTCATTCATTGAGTCATTAAAAAAAACTGAAATAAAACATATCCTATAAATAAATGCAGCTAATAATGTACTTCTACGCTGTTACTCAAGCACGACTATTACATACGCCTTTGAATTACTTCTCAAGCGTATGCAGGTTTCCTCTCGATGTTTTCCTTCATCATCAAGCTCGTGGTGCGACTAATGACTGTACTTAAGAAGAGCTCATAGGTACAGTCGGGATCTGGACTTGCAATCATTCTATTGCAGGTAATTCGAACTGGAAATCTTGGATTTGAATTTCTTTAAATACGTACATGGGCTTCCACATGTTTTATTATATCTTCAAACTCGTATTATAAATAAATAAATCCCTGTCTTCTATGCTTAAAGACTCATTGGTACTGGGTTTGAACCTGTAATCTTGATTTTGTAGGTATACAAACCACTTGGCCACCACGGCTCTTACGATTAATATGATGCTAATATTTAGCGGTGTCTGCAGCGGATATGGATAATGTATGTCAAACCCTTCCGTTTGTTGAGCCTTATCGAACACATTGACACATCAGGTGTGCTAAGCGATTTTTTAAAATACTAAACAAACCTAGTATATGTTTGTCATAATCGTACTTATGTCAATGGAATGGAATCTGATGAAATTTGGCACAGGGATAGATTTTTAGTTGGATTAAAATAAAAGATATGATTTATTTAAGTAATGACTCGAGTCTAAAATTATAGGTCAAAATGAAAGTCTTTCTGCACTTAAATATTTACCTTCAGTGATTTTCTACATACTAAGCTTTATGCTAAAGCAAATATGTGCACGTCTCAATGAAATTCGAATATACATGGAGAGAGAGGATGATAGACATACAACCTGTCATGTTTGAATTTATCATCAGCGAAAAGTGGTGTTATAACATCTCTGGTAATTAAGCCAATGACCTTTGTAGCACTTGAAGATTTAACAGAAGATAATAATAACTGTTTCCACAACTTCAAAAAATTCTTGGATTCGTATTTTAATTTTAATTTTAAGGCGTTAAGGAAAAGACGTCAACGCGCACACATTGTTACGAGACACATCGGCCGAATCTACTTCTAAACAAAACATTAATACGCTCACAGCGTTATTCGTATATACAGGGATAATTCGCTATCGATGCTCTCATTTTCTTTCATCCAACTTTGTTTCTCATGGCTTTATCTATACTAATGTTATAAAGAGGAAAGATTTGTATGTAAGTATGTTTGTATTGAATAGGCTCGACTACTAGAACTACAAGACCGATTTGAATTAAATAAGTAAAATTCTTTCACCATTGGAAAGCTACATTCACCCTGAGTGACATAGGCTATATTTTTTTTAAATAAAAAAATCTTGAAGAAGAGAAGCCGGGACGGACCGCTAGTCGATTATAAGGATACTCGTTTTGAAATCCTTTGCGTTTTCCCTAATTTGTTCATGTACAAATTCGACGAACAATTATTGTATCACAATAATATAAAATAGCATTGCACTGTTTGAATATAAAATATTTGAGATTGTTAATAAAGAGGCGGCCGTCTGGTCTAGTGATTAGAGATCTTGATCACGAAACTTGAGGTCGCGGGTTCGATTCCCGTTGAGGGCAGATATTTGAGTGATGAACACGATTTAGCCTACCAGTGAACATGAGTACCTTAGTCTTGGACGGCCTATGTATTTATATATATATTTACTTATATATATATATATATATTAAATAGATAGTAAATATATCGCTGTTTACCTGCGACACGCTGTGTTTAACTTGGGACAAGGTCAATTTGTATGGAATTATCATATGATCACTTTGAGTCCCTAACGGGGTAGGCAGAGAGTATAAAGCGCCAGTTCTATCTGGATTTACATACCTCTTTCACTTCGTCATTATTCATCAGTCTCTTCACAAGCTTCATACATTGAATTATCTCAACGTATTAATAACAAAGAAATGCCTTGTAATTTTTTATATAAAAAGTATGAACACAGATTGGCCACTCGCGTTATGGATTGATGCCAAAACGCCGTCCACGTTATCATTACGCTCAAATAGAGAATGCAGTTACCTCGTTTATAACATAATTTGTTATAAAACAACTCGTCTAATAACAGAGTATGAATGTTACATACGTATATATTAGCGGGTATTATTTATTAGATTAATATGGCGATGTTATCGTTTGCAGACGAGGGCACGCGCGTTTCCAGATTTATTTCGCGATGCTACGTAGCAATCTTTGACTCAGCTATTAGTAAGCTTTAATTAAGATGTTCCATTATTTATTGAGGTAATTTAAAAATGCCTAGGAGCGTTGGAGCAACATTGATCTCTGAGGCTTTACAATGATATGCTACTTCAATCATTATTAAAGACTGGAACGGGATATGCTGATAGACGTCAAATACACCTGTCTCTTAAATATTTAAATTTGGAAGCGATATGTAAGTAATAAATAAAATTTGTAGTATTATGTGTAAAGGGTATTGAATGGTACAGTCAAATTGATTTAATTACATTTCAGCCGCGGCACGTACAGTCACGCACGACCGCGTAGGACCTTGGCGAGTGATCCTGCATAAGCGCGAGATGTGACTTGCACAACTCCGCTATTTTTGATACCGGTTATTTGTCCATTATGATGACTTTACAACTTTTTTTATATTTATTACAAAAACTTCCAGTATACCACCAGTATGTTGGTCAATGGAACTAAATGACATTTGTGTATTTTATATTAAGCATAAAAGTTGTATTTTTTTAAACGATCTATCTGTCGTATAGCCGTCCTTTGGCTATATATTATGTGTCATTTGTATTTTTTTCTGTCACTGTATAAGTGTTGGATTTTTGCTAAATTAAAAATAAATCTAGGCTGCATTTGAGGTAAAATTCAAAGACGTATATTAATAATCTGAAGATATAATTCTTGCGTACTTCGTGAATCTTTCAAACACTAGGTATGGGGGAAGGTCAAGAGTTAATGATTGTATTTATTAATTTATTTCTCTCTTACATAGGAAGAGATATTATCATTATAGCGTTAACCGTTATTAGCGGTTGACAAAATATAAAGTATAAAAAGTATAGTAACTGTATGTGGATGAATCGAAAGAGGTCTGGCTGGCGCTCTCCAATCTGTACCTGTCCAATGATGGAATCGGCATGGTGATATGTATTCACTCAATATTTTCCGACACATATTGTGTAGCAATTTTAATGCAAAATATCATAATGTCGAAACAAATAATGCAGTACGACCGCAAAGTTACCTGATAATATTTGTGATAGCGCAACATTGAAGGGATACTTAAGTTTAATTACAATTAGAAAAATACACGGTAGACCTGTGGTTATAATACAATTAGAATGGAACGAGTAGATATAAATAAATATATAAAAAAATGACCTGGGCTTGACTAGACAACGATATATTTCCTTATATAGATAGCTATATGCCTAAATATTGCCTGGCTGGAGGCCTAGGTCTCGCCTTTGCCCGGTTAAGTAGCAAAAGTTCCCGGAACTCACGGAAAATGCCTAAATACATAGGACATCCAAGCCAAGACATATGAATCAAACCCGCGACCTCAAGTTTCGCAGTCAGGGGCTCTTACCACTAGACCAGACGGCCGTCAAAGTGATTATATTAATTTTATCTGTAAGTAGTTAGTTTCAACTGGTCTTTGTAAATATTGTTAATTGTTGTTATTGTAAATAAATGAGTTAAGTCATTTGTTTTACAACGTGCTTTGCAGAGAACATAACCGTTGGAGCAAATATATCTCCAGGAGTCTTAGAATATTCAAAGGTGTTTCCAAATGTAGGTATAGAAACATTACTTGAGACTTCAACTGATTATCAGTCCATTATAGCGCTTAATTTTATCACAGCAGGTGCGTGTAATTTTATTCTATACCTTCTATATTATAGAGAGTATTATGAAGCTTATATCGCCTGTATTTTGTAATTTTGTAATACAGTCGGGATTCGAACTTGCAACCTTTGTGTTACAGCCAACTTACTCAAACAACTCGGCCACCACGGCTCTCATCAATGGCTATATACTCTATACATTTTCTGTTAATGTAAATGTAACATCTTCATACAACTCATATATAGGTATATTATATTAGGAAGAGAGAGCCGTGGTGGCCGAGTGGTTTGAGCAGTTGCCTGCGACGCAAAGGTCGCAAGTTCGAATCCCGACTGTACCAATGAGTTTTTCTGAACTTAAGTACAGTGATTAGTCACACCACGAGCTTAACGGTGAAGGAAGACATCGAGAGCAAACCTGGATACGAGAGAAGAAATTCAAAGGCGTATGTATATCGTGCTGGAGTAACGGCGATGGACTCGCCATCTGTCACGTTGGCACCTAATATACCTCTGGCGGAAAGCGGGTGTGTGGGTATTACTTATACACCTCTGCCTACCCCTTCGGGGACCCTTGTGGGAAGGCGTGAGGTGAGGAAGAGCTAAGAACAAATAATGACATTATAGTGCCCATAAACTATGAATGACAGTTATACGAGCTATGTTCATAAAGTAATTGAGGTCCTGTATACTTATAGTGTAATAGAAGCGAGTAAGATTAGCTGGTGGTTCGTTAATGGATAAATCATAAGGCTTTATTACTACAGTGGCCAATAAACCTATTTGTCTGCGCTCAGATTCACATAATCGGTCGGTGCTTGACAGATATGGACCCCTAAATCATGAGATTATTTTCTTTGTAACCTGCCTGCAATCTATTTCGAACTTTAAACTCTCCACACCAACGTTCATAATGCGAATGAACAGATTACGTTCCGCCATTGTATTGTGCCGGTAATGTTACAAGAAGCTCTATTGCTTCTGTGACGGAAAGATCATAAATAAAAGTGATAAAATTTACAAGACTGTAAAGCGATACAAGCCTTGTAAGTAAATGTATTCCGGGTTTTTGGTGTATGTTTCAAATAATTCGTTAAAAAATCGCTTTGTACATGATATGACACTCATTTGAGTTGTTATAAGCTGAAGGAAAATGGGGCCCGCTTGCTACCAAACATAATTTGTAGTAGTTTTTTTTATTGGTATTCCTTCTGCGCAATTCACATTTCGAGTCGTATTGTAGTAATTACAATCACCATCGGCATTTGTGCTTAGGATTAAAACCGTTTAAAAGCTAAATGCCTCCCGCTTAAGTGCGCGCGCGCATGTGCTGTTGAAGTCACGACAGCGCGCGCCACCGTGACCCGACAGACAAATCGAGATGAATTGCCAGGTTTCTTTCCTTCAACATTACTAATGTGCCTCCGCGGATATTAACCACATTTCAAAACTACCGTTTGCTAATATCTAACCATTTGTTCGCCTATTATTACTTACTCCCATTCATCGTCTACCCCACATTTGTGGACTTAGTAATTCATTGGGCGCTTTATATAAAGCAACAAAGAAATGTAATTGAATTTTTGTTATTTATACATAATATATCCTCACGCCTTCCCACAAGGGTCCCCGAAAGGGTAGGCAGAGGTGTATAGGTAATATACCCACACACCCACTTTCCGCCAGAGGTATATTAGGTGCCATCGTGACAGATGGCGAGTCCATCGCCGTTACTCAAGCACGACTATACATACGCCTTTGAATTTCTGATGATGTTATTTATAGAAATTTAATAAACGTTACTGTTACAATATTTACATACATACATATCATCTCGCCGAGCCCCTAACGGGATAGTTAGAGATAATAGAGCGCCTATTTTCTTTTGACTTTTAGACCTCTTGCGCTTCGTTCACATTCCTCTTCCCTCATACATGCTTGCCTGTTTCGAGTACTCTTGACGTTCCCATCTTTGAGTTACAATATTTTGGTGCATTTTGGGGACCAACGTGACAGATGGCGAGTCCATCGCCGTTACTCAAGCACTATACTTACGTCTTTTAATTTCTTCCGAGATTTCCTCTCTATGCTTTTCTTCATCGTAAAACTCGTGTGACTAATTACTGTACTAGAGTTAAGAAAAACTCATTGGTATAGTTGGGCTTCGAACTTGCAACCTTTGTGTTGAAGGCCACTCGGCTCGATCCACTCGGTCACCACGGCTTTTTACTAATATTATATTTTATAAGCTGCATATAATTCTACTCGTAAAAAATAAGATAAAGTCAGAAGCCCTTAATCTGACCACATTTCGCGTTGTTCAGTAAAAGTCCTGTCAAACTCACTTATATGTTATTTTAAATTAAGAACACGATTGCACAATTTTTATGCCGTAACTGCCTGTCACATTTAATCCTTCGCTTGGATATTGCGTTGACGGGATAGCTCCCATATCAGCAGATTAAAGCGAGCGAGAGAGAGCCTTTGCTTTGCAAGTGCCCAGTTTCACCACATTATCAATCAAAATCAAATCGGATGTTTTAATGCAGTAGACGTGGTTGGACGTTTTACCTTAATTAAGGATGTCGGCACTCGAGAGTTGTAAACATGACTGCTCGTAAGCGCATTTGATGCAGGATTAAAGGCACAGCGGCGAATGACCCGCTACTTTTATACTGCATGCTTTTGAATGAGAGTGGCAGAAGGATTTTTAATCGTCTTAAAAGTACTGATTTGTTAATTTTAGCATCAGCAAATCTTTAGGTATAAAATGTTAAGCCCAATAAAGTAGCCAACAGGTTCCATGTAGGTAAATATATTTTTTGGTACTTACGTTTTGCAGTTATATTTTAATTTAAAAGCGACAGATGGCAAGACTATCGCAGCTTGAATGTCATCTCAAACAGCGATTTCCTGACAGTGTCTTCCTTCGCCGTAACGATCGAGTTAAGTTCAGAAAAACCCATTTGTTCAGGAATGGAGTTAGAACCAGTAATTTTGGCATTTAAGGGCGACTGATTAAACCACTCGGCCTACACCTTTCTTTTTATAAGTCTCTGTTTTATACAAGTGTAGTGGTTGACACAGTTGTTATCTTATGTCATTTAAAATTTCACTTTATATCACTTCGGTCGTGATGTAACAACGTACTTGTTGCACCCGTCAAAAAGTAGATCACTATTAATAACAAACTCGATTCATTCTGCGGAGCCTTAATTTTTTAAACTGTACCACAGATGGTTTGCTGTCATACCGAATATAACAGCATACATGACTTGACTGTATGTGGTTTCGACATAAAGAGCAACCTGTCGATTCTGACAAGACAGCTCCGTACAGACTTTTTGATAATTTATTTTTGTTCCGGTCACAAGGGTATGCAAGTGGACAGAACTACCTACTAACGATGCGATTCGACGTCTCTTTTAAAATTGCGAAGGTTAAATAGGCATTCCAATATTCAAGCTTATCTTGATTTACGATTATTGTTCTCAAGTAAGTTGATAATAAAACAAGGGAATATATTATGTGCAATGACAAACACAGCACGAATTTATTTCATAAATATCATTTGTAGAAGTGAGAAATGATAAAGAATGTGTATGATATTTTAGGATCGTTCGAATCGTGTTAGCGTCAACGCAAAAACTAGTTACGAATAAAAATGAATCTCAATTGCGAGCGATCTGTTTCGAAAGTGCTGTTTGGAGTAACATATTTCCCAGGAGACCTGGCTCGTTAAGAGCATTGCTTGGGCGCAGAGACGACCGATACCACCCAAACATCGCATAGTCTGGCATTCCGCGAATCACTCGCAACACACCGAGCCCTCTCCGTGGGAAGCTTGCCCTGGACCATTTTATTTGCCCGAATTATTACTTGGGAGGCCTCAATTAATTTTGCGTGCGCCGCTGACATTAAACGACGTGGAGTTTTTTCGCTTTGGCGAAAATAATGAAGCGGTCGCGTATGAAGAACAGGCAGAGGTAATTTGCGTGGTTGCGAGAGAAATTGGAGCACCGTTGCTCCAATACAAGACGTTGACTGCAGGTCGCACTGTTAGCAGTACATACTCATCCGTATCGCAGCACGCAGAATATCTTGCATTGTATGAATATCTTAAATACCTTGGGACAACACACAAATTGATCTAGCCTCAAATTAAGCAAAGCAAAGGCAACGATATATTTACTTATATCGATAGATATATACATAAATACATAGGAAGGTACAAATACTCGTGTTCATCACCCAAATATCTGCCCTCAGCAGGATTCGAACCCGCGACCTCAACTTTCCCAGTCAGGAGCAGACCAGATGGCCATCTAATATATATATATATACATCCACATATCTTAGTGAGCTAGGATAAACTAGGGACAGAATAAAAAGAGATTTAAAGATATAATAACTATAAATGTGTTTTCACAATTACGTATAGCTCGGATTTCGTGATAATAATAGCTGTAAAATATGAATAAAAATATATGTTCATTACACAATATGATACGATTTTATAACAGGTGTAATATTGTACACGCATCGCGTTTCTTTTCAATCCGTACAGCAGAGTTGAAAATTTAATTCACGCATCACTGCTCTTAAGTTATTCATTGACACGATGTTTAGATGTGATAAGAAGATATTTGTGGGTGTAAGTTGATGTCGCAAGGTGTCAATTATTAGTTTTAAGTTTTTTCAAGGGCTGTTTGCCGTCAAACTTGTTTGTTCAACATGTATTATCATATTTAAAGCTTCGAACACACTGCGGGAGATAAATTAATGGTTCGCTGGAGATATGATTCGGGTAGCGGTTGTAAGAAATAAAGGTTATGTCACTCTGGGGGTTTAAGAGGTATATTTGACTCCTTTTTATATTATTTACTTTGTTGACTGCATGTTGTAATGTTCCGCGATTTCATCCCCTAAAAAAAACTACTTTTGCATGATTTTGCAATAACGTTAAGTGGGCCGTGGTGGCCGAGTGGTTTGAGAAGTTGCCTGCAATACAAAGATTGCAAGTTCGAATCCCGATTGTAGATACCAATTAGTTTTTCTGAACTTAAGAACTGTGTGACTAATCACCACACAGTCGTGCTCGAGTTACAGCGATGCACTCGCGATCTGTCACGTTGGCACTTAAAAATATATATCTAGTGGAAAGGGGGGGTTGTGGGTAACACCTTTACACATCTGCCTACCTCTTCAGGAACCATTATGGGACGTCGTGTGGATTTTTTTTAACTTTCTTCCCTTCAAGATATTTTTTGCAATAAAATAACTTATATCCTAGGATGTACATTGTATTTTTCTTGCAAAATTTAATTAAGATCCGTACAGTTGTTTTGGATTTATTACTTGTCCCACAGAAAATAGTTCTTCCCTCGTCCCTCTTACTTTCCAGTTTGTATGTTCGTCCCAAAAATGTTTGTTGATAATTTATTCCCTTATCGACCCCGATTTGTATTCCTACTAAGTTATTTTTTTTTGTATGGGCTAAATAATATTTTTTATACAGTTCGCATTAAGCAATCAAGGTTTTCGATATTTATAAAATACCATTTATTGATATTACTTAAAAGTTGCGTTATCTGAACGTAAGTAGTTCAGACACAGGTGATTTTGTTGCATGAACAGGCTTTACTTACTATGTTATAATATATCATTTTCGAAATTCACGTCGGCGTATCTTGCTCTTGACAACATTAAAAAAAATTACGTCGCTGCATTAACATCAATCATTTACCTAAAATAAATGGCAAAACGAAATGTAATATGAATTATGTTATAACATAAATAGGATTTTTGGTTGTCTTTCAAATTATCAGGAATTCGGGAGGAATTAGTCATTAATATTGCGATAGCTCAAGATTGTTTGGAATGTGGGACAAAATATTCTGACGAACGAGGCTTAAGCCACGTTTAATTGTGAAAAGGTAATAAACAGACAGAGTTAATTTCGTATCTATAATATTAGTATGAATGATAATATGCACACAGACTTTATATACGTGGAGTAGAGATGGCAGATTTCGGCATGAATACATCACGGACTAGTACATACCTCGTGAATTGTAACATGTGTGTTCGAGTTCGTGTAGATGAAATAGATTGATAAAGCGTGGACATACATATGTAAATAAATATGAAGGTAATTCGATTTTAAGGAATAATGTGTATCTGTTACACTGTACAATGTCGATTTATCTATCAATATCATAAATAATCAAATATAATCTATCAATTTGAATGATGATAAGTAGAGTTAAGTCGTAAATAAGTAGAGTTAAGACGTAAATAATGAGTTCTGTACACGTATATGATGTCCCAACAATCACAGCGTTTTTTTTTATAGTTTTGAGTGCATTTTGTCATGGCGGTCTTATGATATATGAATGTTACCTTCATTTGTGAATGGCGGCTTTTTTAAAGTAGTTTCTTTTATTTAAATATGTGAAAAAGTGTTCAAAATTGTTTGATTGTATTTAGATTCCTACATAAAATCTGCTCCGTCCTGCTTGATAAAACACATAAATTTTACATAAATAACTTTTTTTATGCTAAAATATTGTATGTAAACGCCTTATAATTATTCTCGCTTTTTTATACTGAGCTCTAAAGCATAGTTATCTAGAGCTTCCTGACATAATTTTAAAATGTCACACTAGTCAACATAGTGACCAAATAAGAAGTAAAATAATTTACAAAATAAGAACGCTCATGCATACCTTTATTATTCATGATTAATTATGTTAACATTTATGAAAAAGTAACATGGCTTCCGAATAATGCAGTCGAGATAATCGGATAAGGTTTGCGATACATCAGGTCTTTGTAAGTAATAATAAAAGACACCTCGAACTAACATGGTATTTATGTTTTCAATAGCTTTATTTATTCGAATATTAATTTATGTATATATTAATTAATATTCGAATTCAGTTTTAAATGTACTTACATTGACAATTTTATTACAATTAATTAATTCTCTTTTAATAATACTGACCGGTACACTCATTACATTATGATATATTTAATGACCTTAAGCGACGAATATGTATAAAAGGTTTTGGTAGCTATCACACGACTCATCGTCAACCGTCCAGCGGTTTCTGAGTTGTATTATATTCATAAAGTAATGTGCCTCTTCATTCCATGACCCATCCAGAATTCGGAAATGTAAATATGAATGTACTTAAATTATACGTTCTAAAAGCAAACCGTAGTGTTGAAGTTAAAGAGAAAAAGAGGTTTTGTAAATTTCATCTGAACAGCGACTCACGACAACGTTTTGTCGTAGTGTCGAGTGTATCCATCAACATTCTTCCATTGAAACCCTTTGTGACTATTACTTTGTAAAAACAGTATTAAAAGTATAAAATGCCGAAAGAGGACAAGGCGGTCTTTAGTAGCCAAAGGCAGTAATTTTTGTTAAACACGCAACATTAATGTCGTCTCATTACCAACTCCGTGAAATCGGAACTGTTGTGCGCCGATGCGCTTCCGACTTCAAAGACCAGTCGATAGCGCGCCTGTAAACAGTCAATAAATAACCAAAAAATACCTCAGATTAAGGGGTTATTAAGCACAGAAAACAAAATATATAAAAGGATTTCTTTTGTTAGTATTGAGCGTGCGAGTAAATTGCTTTGGATTGTATTAAAACCCGCTTTAAAAGAAGGGCGATGTTGCAAAACCTTGGAGAAAGGTAGCCTCTTTTAATAAAGGCGATCGGCGAACGGACTTATTTAAGTTGCAATAAAAGGAATGCCTTAATGATGCTGACGCCGATATTAATATTGGTCGAAGCCGTCGGGCTGGCTCTTCGGTTAAATGTAGTTATAAATTACATTTTTTGAGTTGAGAGTGCGGTGTGACCGTGGGGCGCGGCTGCCTTACCTGCTTGCTCGCTGTCACTGTGTTGCACACTACAATATATTTTTTATGCACTAAAGGGGTATCATTTGTCGTAGGTAGTCTTGTTGTCTAAAGAAGATTAGCTGTATTAGCAGCATCTCAAACTAGGGTTTTAGTAGTTACCCGTAAAATAAAGATTGCAGATTGGAAATTCGCCGCTCTTTAGATAATATATATATCACGCCTTCCCAAAACGGTCCCCGAAGGCGTGGCAAAGGTTTGAAGGTAATATCCACATACCCACTTTTCACTGGAGATAAACGTTAGGTGCTTGACAGATAGCGAGTCCATTTCAGTCCAGAGCGCCGTTACTCAAGCACGGCTATATACGTCTTCGAATTTCTTGTGATACGTATGCAGGTTTCCTATTGATAATAATAATAATAATAATAATAATATTCTCTATTGTACACACACATACAAACAAATAGGATGACAAGAAGACAGAGAAAAACATATAATACGCACAATACGCCTATTGTGCGTATTACATGTTTTTCTCTGAGTTTGGTTGCCTGGAAGAGAGAAAAAAATATAGAAAAAAGGTAGGTGTGATAGTTGAGCGGATGAAATATACATATTTACTATAATATACATATACTAAGCAATCTACATAAATAAATACGAAACATATACCTATTTTATGTACATTCGATAACATATACATAAATATTCTTACATATATACAAGTTATAAAGAAAAATAGTATTCAAATAAAAGTTTCTTGGAGGAGTTCAATGATTTTGCCAGTCTTATGTTCTATTGATGTTTTCCTTCAACGTAAAGCTCGTTGTGTGACTTTTAGCTAAGATAATAAGAATGATAAATTCGGTGTTCCTGTTCATGTAAATATCTTACGCTTACTTCTAAGGTTAACTTACTTATTTAATTCATCTTCTATCTTCACGCCTTACAACAAGCGTCCCCGAAGAGGGTAGTAACATAGTATAAAGAAGAGAAGTAGGTTATCTTCATACAAACGCACCGCGCGCGGCTTGTATGTGTGCGCTATTGTATCTATGTGTCGACGCACGCACACTTTAACAAAATCTCGACCCGTTTCTCAGTGCGCCAGTCGGGGCTAACACTGCACAAGCTGACTTGTATAAAGCACTAAGCAAATAAATTAAACACAAGCTCTTAGACTATGTTGACGCCTGTACCATCTAGCGGCGACATGGCGAGTCGGGACCGCGACTTGACGTTGCCGCTGTTCATGCGGTTGCTAGCGAAGCGCGAACAGCCGCGCCTAATATTTAGCTAAAAGTGACAACCCTAAGACAGTAGGCAATTATATCGCGAATTGGGCCGGAGATAGCCTACTCCCTCTCTTTATACTATGACTACACCCTCTTTTCATCAGACGGTGGTAGCATAACCAATTGCGATGTCATCGCCGCGCCGTTTCTCAAGCATACATTTACATATGATTGGATTTCTTGTCAAACGCACTTAAGTTTTCTATGTTTTCAATCGCCGTAAAATTCGTTGCGTGATAAAACCCGAAAGAAATCATAGATAACGCCGGGGTGAAAACTGACAATCCTTGCATTGCAGAAGACCATTATAACCACTCTGCCAACGCGACCTGCATGTACCAAGTGTATAATATTGTGTTTATATTTTTTGATACTTGTTCGCATACAGTTGCTTATCAGATGCATCGCCATAATGGAAAAAAATATTAAAATTTTGAACTTTTACTTCCGTTTATTAGTTCCCATCGTTTCGTCTGGTTTTAAGCAATAAGTATGACATTACGCTCAGCTTATTATATTTTGGTCAATGGAGAGAGCGCTTTTATTCGTACTTAATATACTTTTGCTCGGCCAAATAACGTGCTCAGGAAGTAAGTATCCCTGCATTCGTTCGTGGGAAATAAGTTCATAATGTCTTTATACTTATTCGTTATTTAAGTGCGCGTCCGAGATAAGAATTTAATCACTCTATTTGTAATGGTGGTACGCATACGCATATAATATGTCTACAGATTTTCTTTCAGCGTGTTCCTACGTAAATTTATAATATCAGTAAAGCTAGGAATTGGATTTTTTCAAGAAGGGTGTGATACGGCTATCTGTCCTGGAAACATAACGCCACCTGGTGATGCAAGCGCCCATAGGCGGTGGTTACCGCTTACCATCAGGCATAGTGCTAAGCGGTGGTACCGCATGAAGATTGCATATACAAATTCCGGTGGTCTGAGCTAATGATTATTCTGAACACAAATAACGATTATTTGCCACGCCATGAGTTTTTGGTGAAAGAAAACGCGCTTATAGCCGAAGCTTTAAGACGTATGTATAGTGAATTTCTCGACATCTGTCACGGCGGCAGTAATATATATATATATGTCTAAAATAAAGGTGTGTTATTGCACCTTTGCTTCTCATTTTCTGGAACCCATGTACAAATAGGCGTTAAAATCTCAATAATAAAACATGTAAATGTCTTTATCCATCATTTACTTGCAAGCCAAGAATTATACTGTCTACAGAATATAATTATTATTTTACAATGGAGATATAAATTTAACAGCGAGGAGACATTGAAAACTCTTCGATTAATATAAACGATACATCGTAAATTTAAGCACATCTTTCTTGGTTTCGCAAGACTACTATAAAAATATACGAAATTATATAAGTAATTTTATTTTGACTCGAAAGAAGACTCTCTTTGCCTTCATTAAATTCCAACTACCTGGTTTAAATTGATCGATTAATTAAATATAATGGGAATAAATTATAAATGAGCCGTGGTGGCAGAGCGGTTCGAGTAATTGTAAATTCGAATCTCGACTGTATCAATAAGTTTTTCTGAAATTAATTACAGTGTTTAATCTCACCACCTGCATACGCTTGAGAAGAAATTCAAATGACTATGTATAGTCGGCCTTGTGTAACGGCGATGGACTCGCCATCTGTTATCCATTGGCACTAGAAATATAAGGCGTGAAATTCATATATCATCATCATCATTATAATTATCATCACGCCGAGTCCCTAACGGGGTAGGCAGAGAGTATAGAGCGCCAGTTCTCTCTAGACTTACATACCTCTTTCGCTTCGTCCACACGTCGGTTTCGAGTACTCTTCTTAATATATATAAAGAAGATATACGTTTTTCTGAACAGCGATGGTACGGTGGTCTAACATGGTACACGATTCAGAAGAGGATAAATGTACATTCAGGAAGGAAAACTTATGATAGTCAGATCTCTGATAATCAGAGTGTCCCGTACGGGGTGGACAAATATACTCGAAGTAGAGCTCCAGTCTTTTGGAGGCAAAGTTGAATGTTCGTGCGGATGTTTGGAGCAAAAACTACTTTACGGAATTGTATAGGATTTGGCAAAGAAATTATAAGTACATGTTTCACATAAGATGTATTTTATTTCAGAAAAACTAGTAGCGGAATAAAATATTACGTGTTTGAAAATGTTCAAAATATTTTACTTCAAAGGTTATTATTATTTTAAGATAATTAACTTGAAAATAACCTTGATGTTCAGAGAATAAAGGACATTGTTTAGAATTATTTTAATATTGAGCTCGACTATTGTCTTCACAGTAAAACAGAGTGATTCAGATTATTCCTTCATGGATTTTACTGATACCATAATAGCCTATATAATGAACTATTATTGCAAAGCTTATCATGTTGGGTGCAATGAAATAGGAGGCTGATAAGAGAGACAATAAGGTATAATTTGTTAGCGCTCGCGTCCGTGTCTGACCTAATGATACGGATCTGATTGTTCCTGTTTTATCGAGTTGGTTATACAGTATGTGCATGATAGTGATTTTTGTTATAATATTATAATGTGTAAAATAGATTTTATAACTTGTGAATTAAGTCACGGTGAGGGAATAAATACGCTAAAATGCAATTAAATTAAATCTAAAATATATATCTGGTGGAAAGTGAGTACTACACACCTCTGCCTACCCCCTCAGGGATCCTTGAAAGAAAGGCGTGATGATATGTACATTTCCCTGATTTGCTTATTATGCTCACAATTTGGTTTAAAAATCCTCACGATTTCCCCGAAATCCCCCAAGGGGTAGGTAGAGGTGTGTATGTAGGTAGTACCCACACATTTACTTACCGCCAGAGATATATTTTAGGTGCCGACGTGACAGATGGCGAGTCCATCGCTGTAAATTAAGCACGAGTATACATACGCCAATGAATTTGTTTTTAAACGTTTGCGATTTCCTGATGATGTTTTCCTTAACCGTAAAGCCCGTGGTGTGACTAATCACTATACTTAAGCTCAGAAAAACTCATTGGTACAGTTAGGGATTCGAACATGCAATCTCTAAGCTGTATACAACTACTCGAACCACTCGGCCACCACGGCTTTGACGGGTGCAATATTATATTATAAGTATGTTTTCTATTTTACTGATGACTAAGCATCACGACGAGTTTTAACTATACGGCTATATCGTATAATCCGTATAAGACTTTAGCGAGTATCTTCTCATATCACACAGACCAGTATTCTGCGAAAATCATATCGAGCATCAATTTTATTGGCAGATGATTACAGACAAGATTGCAAGCGCTCCGGAATAATTTAACGTAATTTTCGCCAAAATGTCGAATTTAAACTTATCGAGATTAAAACATATTTCGTTGAGGCTTATTATGTATCGACCTCGTATTGAAATCATGTACGCAAATAATTATCAATTATTTCGTATGCATAAAGGGCTAACATCTAAAGCCATGGCTATTTTCTAGTAGATCTTTTTACTTCGTTCAGGTCACGTTTTAGTACTTCTTTTGTTTTCTCCTCAGTTCTACTGCGTTAGTTCCTAATGTAAATGTAAATTGTTTAACTAAATTCTACAAAATTGACTTATAAATGCGATATTTTGTGGGGATGCTTGTTCCTCTTTCACGCAAAAACTTCTAAACAGAATTGGGTGAAATTTCACAGAGAGATTATTTTTGTTTTTATAACATATATCCATATCATAACGCCGAGTCCTTAGCGGGGTAGGCACAGCGACACCTCTTTCGCTTCGACTACATTCATCAGTCTCTTTGTACATGCTCGCCAGTTTCGGGTACTCTTGACGATCCCGTTCTTGGTGTCCGATCGATTTTTTTATTTTTAACTTATTTATTTATCAAAATATACAGAGTTAATAATATTTTAGTTGTTAGTGTTTTTTAACTTATATTAAGTTTGACTAAACACTAGGTTTTCTCAACAGAAATTCTATATCCAAGTAAACATGTTTCTAATTAGAAGGTAGATAAGTGCACAAACACAAAAAAAACAGCAACAGTGAAGGCAATTCGCTCGAGCGGTCAATTGAGCGGGTATTTGATCTAGGTAGTTGGAACGTGGTCTTCTTCAGGCTCTTCCTGCACCCACTGTCGCTGGAATAACATAGGATAATTATGTTTCATCTATGAAATAAATCCACTTATTTTATCAAGATTGACACAGGTCAAGAATGATACCTAATTGATCCTTATGAGCTCGTCGATGGTCGCTCTTAAGCACTACTGTATATAGGAATGACTTGAATTTATTCTCGATTATATGCAGGTTACCTGATCACGTTGACTATAAAGATCAATTAACATGCAATGTGGCAATGCCGCCAGCCTTTTTGTAACCCTTCCACGTGTGTTGGATTTGGATAATGCTTTCTATTTATAAATATGTAGTGTTGAATTTTGTTATAGACTCCTTTAAAATAATTCTGTCAATAAAAAAAAATATGTAGTCGTTGTTTGCAAATCTATGGTCAGAAGTGAGAGGAAGTCTCTAGTTGACCTGACCATTACATTACTGCACTACATCAATCTATTTTGAGCTGTATCTACTGTTTCCTGTCATTAGGCTACCTCAACAACGCACTGATACAAACGTAACTACGGAATAACGTATAATTTATCCGCAATACTAATCAGAGTTGCATGATTCACCAAATCAATCAGTAAATTATATTTAGTGTTTCTAAAATCAAGGGCTTTTCAATATAATTGGTGGGAGCTGTGGATTGATTTATTCCAAGTTTTCGAAACTAACTTGAAATCAATACAAAAATACGTGAGATGCACACTGCATATGAGACTGGTGTATGTAGATATTAATACATTTTAAGTCAAAACGTATTATTTCTTAAGGTCCGAATTTATATTTTATAATATTGTGCAAAGTGTATAAATAAATAATAAAAAATTACACTTTCCATTTTTGTAGTCATATTTTCATTTAAAAAGGCATTTCTGTGATTGAAGAGATACGTCAATTGTGTGCGTAGTGTAGTAATGTGTATTAGTTTTATCATAACGTTTAATATTCACTGTCATATAATTCAAATGTTCATGTAACGTTATCGAGATAAGAAGTATCGTTACGTACACTCGGTAATACATCGTTAATGAAACTTTCATAACAGCAATTAATTGGAATTGTTTGAGATTAATTAGAATGGGTTGCGAGGTGATCGTAAGCGATAACCGTCGAATAGTTTATTGTCTCATATTAGCCGACATCGGTAGCTCAAGAACGGTCCCACCCAGCTCATTACAAAGCAGCATTGAGCGTATTTTGTGTAACAATAGATCGGCACCAATAGCCGAAGGGTACTGCCAAGAATAGGCTCAGTTCATTTTGCAATATTAGGTGGCTACGGTAATTAGAACCGTGTCCGGGCGGTTACAGCATCCTGATTCTAAAGCATGTTTCTAACTATCATCCCAAACGTCACAAATGAAATTTAGAATATCACAAAAATCCACCTTGATACATTTAAAATAGATCATAATTTCAAGCGATGTCGGTGGATCACATTTCGCACTACCTTCGCCTGTAGTTCAGAATCGAATGCGCGAGAAAGGACATATTTCAACCTAGTCCGTCAATGTAGATAAAGCCTTATACTAGTTGCTTAGAGTTTAAATTACTGCATTGAAGTCATAGAGGATTAAGTGAATTTATCATATTTTGCAAAAGAGCGCGCTATCGCATCGAATTGATATTGTTTAATTATAAGGTTTGGAATGGCCGCTCTAGTAACCAGCGGCGCTGAACATAAGCACCACCACCTACGAGCTACGTTCATTCAGGTTTTTATGTAAAGAACCAATTCTACTTACCTTGCGATATTCACACTTAACATTGACACGACAATAAAAACGTAAAGTAGAGGATGTGTGAAACCAAGGATTATTTCCTTGGAATTATATACATAGAATATGCAATTGACAATATACTTGAACAATGTAGTGGTGTATTCCTGCAGTAACGCGATATCATATGAATGCATTTCATAAGGCCATATTATTTAAAGATACTGATGATATATTTTGTTATACAATTCTTGTAGTGAATTGATGCAAGATCTGCGAACGAGCGGACTAAGGATATTGCAGATATTTTTTTGTTGCAAATGTTAGCCGCGTTACAAGTTAGGAAACTTTTGAATATTCTCAATCTATATTACTTTACGCTTAGTTAATAGTAGAAATGAGAAACTTTCGATGGATGGATTAATAGTCTGGATTACGAATGCTAAGGCTCGATCCGAAGCCCCTTCGTGTAGCATTAGCAAATTTAACAGCGTTGAAACCACGGACACAGCCGCTAGTCTAGATAAAAGTAAGAATACATCTTAAGCGTACGTAATATAGGTACGTACTAAGTAGCTATTCGTGTTATATCCTCAAACAATTTAGAATATTATGCGAGTTAATATTAAGTTGTATTTAATGGATAAGCAATGATAATTATGTTTAGATACGAGGTCAAAGTATACCATTAGTATAATAATATATCCTCACGCCTTCCCACGAGGGTCTCCGAAGGGGTAGGCAGAGGTGTATAGGTAATACCCACACACCCATTTTCCGCCAGAGGTATATTAGGTGCCAACGTGACAGATGGCGAGTCCATCGCCGTTACTCGAGCACGACTATACATACGCCTTTGAATTTCTTCTCAGACGTATGCAGGTTTCCTCTCGTTTTCCTTCACCGTAAAGCTCGTGGTGTGAATAATCACTGTACTTAAGTTCAGTAAAACTCATTGGCACAGTCGGGATTCGAACTTGCGACCTTTGCGTCGCAGGCAACTGCTCGAACCACTCGGCCACCACGTCTCTTAATCTAAATTACAATTAATAAATAAGATATTATAATCATGAAAGTGCAGAAAATACGGACATCGATTTGGATTTGAACCTGAAAGTTAAGCTGTGAGTTGTTAATTTAATCTAACAATTGGACCGGTAGGTAGATACTATATGTTGATATAATTTTGAATTGTGTAATTATGAAACGGTCATTTAATTAAACGTCTAATACTTAAGTAATTAACAAAAGTCAAAATCAAAATCAAAGTATTTTTTTATTTCACATAGGCCTAGGTGGGCTTATAAAACGTCGAAAAAGTTGCACAGTTCGGGTTGGTAATTTTATGTATATATCTAATTAGATAGGTATTAGTGTACATTACCTATAACTACGAGATAAAGATCGATCGAGGTCGAGGGATCGTAGTAATCAGGCAACTAAGGCCTTTGATATCGACAGTTACGTTAATTCCTGCTTAGCCCAGTCGAGTCGTCACGTCGTTGTCGACAGCCGGAGTACGTGTTCCCTAACAAAATGTTCACATTTCTCAGCACCGGCCATATTAATTTAGCTCGCTGACATCGCGAGGTCAAGACAAAAACTTTAACAGCCTTTAGCGGCACTGAATTATGCACACGGCTTCCTTTATTGTGAATATCGTCACTTTATAATGCCAAAACACATGTCCGCAATATGGTAACTGTTTACGACCCGTGAAACGAGCGGACGGCGGGTCGTATATTTATTTTATAACGAGTGGAATATTCTTTATTCCGTAGTCGTTCTACATAATAATGGTGGTGCCCTTTGGTGATCTTAATGCGTCCATCCAGCAGCCAGTGAGATGTCACTGCGGGGCGACAGTAACGACCCGCGCGAGCTGTTTAAGGCGAACACATTATGTAGCCTTTTGACATCATTAAGGCAACTCTGCGGTCCCGAGGAAGACGCGGAACCAGAATTACAAACAACGACTTTGCATATTGTTCTGACAATGCGAACATTCTTTTATCTCGTATAATAAAAAAAAACAGTTCATTTATTTCACAGCTTTAGTTTAACTTGCCTTGGAAACTTGATTGCTACAATACCATTGTGTCGCAATTTTTGGGCCAAAGTATCAATAGCCAAAGTCAACCTATGACATAAAATTTAAAGAAAACAAACACAGAAGTTAAGGCGACCAAATATTTAAAAGTTTTCAAATACCGTCCAATAACTTAATCTAGACTTTCTCCGTGCTTTTTTTGACATTGTTTGTATTTTGTATCGTCTGTGTACGTAACTGATGATCTTGGTTAATTGACACTATCTTAGATATTAAAATTCATACGTGCAAAATTTTTTGGGTCAAAAACGCGTGAGTAATAATCGTACAGTAACCGGCAAACTAGTACATGCCAGCCTTTGGCAAATACTAGTTTGCCGGTAACTGTTTGAAAAAACTAATTAGGGTATTGCAGGAGAATGGTTTTTGTACAAAAGTAAAGATGAATTGCAATTGATAAAATGCCTTAAGTAGTCGCTTTAATTAAATCATTAACCTAATTAAAACACATTTGCTTGGCACGTTAAGAAAGTGGCACATCATCGTTGACTTTAAACACACTAAACTAATTATATCCACACTATTTCTGCTCTGTAAGACTTTCCTCTTCGCAATAAGAATGTGGATGCTGTCAAAATTAAAATACCAAAGAACGTGGAGATTATCGAAGCAATGGTGGTAGCTCGGGAAACGAGACATCAAATTCATATTAGTCAGATGACAAGAAAATTGTCTAGTTTGCGCCTTACAGCGTTTCCAGTTGTGTACCCAGCAATTAATGCATTGCGGCATGTTGGTTATGTTAACGGAGTTCGTTATTTAGATTGCTATGTGCATCTCGATGAAATATCAGGTGAAAGAGGTTTTGACACATCAGTGGTTTCACCGGGAAGGGTAGGCGGCGGTGGAACACATACACGCGCGGAGATAACGCCAATACAATTGCGAATTTGTCATCGTTCCTTGGGCACTTTAACATCTTTGAATTTCTTCTCTAGCTCGACGTGCTATGAATCATTATATTAGCCCACCTGGTTTAATTCTGCAATTTTATTTGCAAGTATTCGCTTAAAAACTCGACCAATCGTAAATTTGTTCCATTATATCAAGACTTTATGTTGGTATTATAATTGCAAAGGGAACCTTTGGTTAACCAATTGATTTTTGTGACAACGTTTCTGCAACAGATACATTCTGAAGAGAATTTAATATTTTTACCTTGCAGTAAGACTTGCATGACATTTAACTAAAATAATATCCGTAATTTATTATTATTATAATATCCGTAAAAATTATCACCAGTTCATTGTATAAAGGAGACTATCCCACCACTGTTAATTTAATTTAAAAAATAGCTTCCAATAAATGTTTTCCAATTGGAGATTACAAGTTACTTCGTAATACCTCGGCTGTGTTGAGAGCGTTTACTTGTAGCATTAAGAGGGAAGATTGATGAGATGAAGCCTTCAGCTGACAGCTACGGGTAATAATGTCTGCGATATGCTCCTGATGCGTCATCCATTATAAATTTACATAGTTATCATGTTTAGAGCACGGCAATAAGTGGTCTAATAAAAGAATATCTTGATACTTTAGGCGAAAGAAAGTTCGAAATATGAATATAATTTATAATAACATATTGAATGATTACCCATTGCGTTTACTTTTGAATTACAATTATGTATTGCATGTTCGGATACCGACAATACCAATAAGTATTTTCTGAACTTATGTAAATAATTAATCACATCACAGAACTTGCATACGTCTGAGAAGAAATTCAAACAGGCGGGGGAGGTCATCCAACACGTGAGCAAATATACTTATTACATCTCCGACGAAAAGAGGGTGTGTTACACCTTTGCCTGCACCTTCGGGATTTTTTAGGAGCTCATTTTGGAAACTTTATTCATCGCGCCTAAAAACAACACAAAAAATAGTGTTATTTGGCTACGGACTTCTCGAGAATCGGAGATTGGATCTCCAAATTCGAATGGGAAACCCGTTATTCCCTATCTCTATTTTGTGTGCGGAAAACAATTTCCTTACGAACCCTGATTAGGTCAGATAGTATTATAGAACTAATAAGGTAAAGTAAATAAGCTAAGCATATGTAATGCTTGGAGCATTACATATGGAAGGTGCAATTATGCGGTTAAGTGAAATAATTTAATTTCGCTTTTATTGCAAGTAGTACATAAGAGTAAGTGATGATTGAAATATCCAGCTGTATACTGGTTGCCGCTCCTATGTATGGAAAAGCGCGTTAGGAATTACTTTTGAACACAACTCGGGCTTGTGTCAGAAGCGGTAATGGTATGGTGATTGAGTTAGCACACACTTTTTGTTCTATGATATGTTAATAGTCGGGGATATTCTTGTTTTACTTAAGCAGTTTGTCAACATATGTAATTACATTGATTAGAGGATAAAGCTGGATAACAAACTGTATTGCGGAAGGCTTTAATATAACTATGTTAGTTGTTATTACTCTAAAAGCCGTGGTGGCCGAGTGGTTAGAGCAGTTGCCTGCGCCTCAAAGATCGCAAGTTCGAATCCCGACTGTACCCATGAGTTTTTCTGAACTTAAGTACAGTGGCTAGTCACACCACGAGCTTTACGGTGAAGGAAAACATCGAGAGGAAGTTCGTTCGTATCGTTACTTCAAAATTATTAAGCATTAAATCAATAGAAAAAATAAATATACTCATCGATTCCACTGTTAATACATGTGTTCAAGTTCATAATGTCAATTTCAAGCTAACATATGAGTATTTCTCTAGATTTACTATAACATTTTGGACCAAATAAAAAACACAATCGAAAGAATTTCACCCTTTTTGCTCTAGCTAATGGCTCTTCGGTATCACAGCACTGTGCCATTCAATCTTAGTATCCAATCGTTCATTGTATTGGGCCATTTAAGTCACATACACGCTGAATAAACAAATATACCTTATTATATTGAGATACAGTATATAATTGAATGAATTAGAGTGAGTGGTATATCGTTCTGTATTGTATAAGTAACGCGTGCCTAGCTCGTGCCAATTTGTGAATAGCGCCGGACGCTCCAAGCAGCTTTCTTTCCTTCATTGCTAAACTTGTTAGTTGAATATCACTACTATGTTAAATAGGGTCTATTTACATCACTTCATCGATGTCGATAAACATAGCAATATTTTTTTATGTAATATCTTAAAAGTACTACTAATATTTTATAAAATAAATGCAAAAGTTTGTAAGGTTGTTTGTTCTTCTTTCACGAAAATAACCTAGACAAAATTAGATGAAAATTAGAAGAGAGATAAATTATTACCTGAATTAACTTAATGTTCTTATTACAGAAATAATTACAAATGAAATCGAATTTTCGCGGTTGAAACCGTGATTCTCAACACTTTATGAAACATTAAACAAACACTTAATTAAGTAAGAATAGCATACTTACTCATGCTATTTGGCTACTTGATACTTTCATAATAATTCTAAAACGAACATCGACGCTGAAATTGATAGTACCGCTTAAGCTAAACGCAGCACTACCTTATTCCACCCATTGCTCATAGATTACGCGAACCGCGGGGTGCTGTCAGCACACGCGTTCAATTTCCTTATATCAATTTAAGTTTAAAAAGTAGCAGACGTTCATCGAACAGTTGGATCGATAAATCATTGGCCACCACTAGAGCCCACGTGAGCGGTGTGCTCGCGCCGGCGGCAACAGCATCAGCCTACCGGCCGCAGCTCATTAGAATGATTGATGCTATGTTTGAATGCATAAATATGTGCTTACAAAGAGTACAGCATTACTCCAGTCACGAGTCAGCAATATGCGTGTAATAGCTCACAATATACTCTCCTCCGGGTCGATGAGCGATCGAAGCACGGTTTTTAGGTAACGTTTTTTGCTTAAGTGCTTCTACTGAACACCTGTGGCTTTTCTACGCTTAGAACACAAGAAAACGAAGAGGCAAAGATCCTCACATCTTTGCTTCATCGTGAGTATATTAATATTGTTGACTGATGTGCCTGTGATAGGCTAACGATTTGTCAGTTTACCTGGCGTTATTCTGTATAACTTTGGGTGGTTGAAGGGAGGACTGTGGATAGAATAAAATATTGAACAGTGACAGTAGTTTTTACTTAGTTCAGTTTCGAGGGTAACTTTATTGAAACGTGCAAAAGTGACAAATTAGTTGTAAAATTTTCTTTTCGTACTTTTCAATACTGATGGCAAATACAATTATGTTACATTCAATACAAGCGAGCTATGTTAGTATCTCATAGGCTACTACGGGAGAGTTTTCATCTGTTCGCTTTCATACGGAATACAAAGTTATAACAGTTACCTTACTTCTCGAGGTATGTCATGTCAAGAGCACAAAGCGAAACAAACGAGGTAGCTTAATAAAATGACGCGTATTTGTGTGATAGTCGTGTGTGATAACAGTAAAATTAAGAGATGTGGGTGCGCGTGACCCACCGCGTGTCAGAGGGTTACTCGACGCGACTACCGCAGAAGTGTATGGTGGCTTCATATGTTTAGTTATTGTTATAGCTACCAATATTTTTTACAAGCTGACCATGTATATAAATATTTGAGAATAATTATTGGTCAAACATTTCTAAAATAAACAAAACTGTGATACTCATCAACGATAAATACGCTTATTTTTCTAAATAAAAATATATATAGTGGATAAGATGGCAGGACGAAGTAAAAAGGCACTTTAACTAAAATTTGTAGGTAGTAGCGCTCGATCGCGTTAGGCGCATAAATTATAACTATAGTTCCTACATCCAATAGTTGGCTTTAATTATTCATATTCATCACACAAAATCTTCAGTGGGTATCAAATCTGAGGCCTCCAGTCGAGATCTCTGACCAGATCAGACGGCTGCCAATTATTACATATCAAAGCTCCAAAGCAATCAATTGCGAGCGCGTTAAAGCAGCTTTTCCTCCTTCAAACAGTAACCAATTGCTCTACATTCAACTCACATGCATACTTACTATACGTTTGTTATCTGTGTTAAAATCTCAGCGGTTGAGGCAAAAACGGGTGCTGCAATATAGACCCGCCTTGCGACATCGAAATCCTAAGTCGTCGATGAATAATACATAGATATGATGTATTATCTAGTTGCGTTTGAACTGAGCGTATTACTAAAGTATTTGGTTCGCCCTGTAGCTATGCCATTGGACGAACGTATTTATGTCTGCGGTCAAGTTGGTTTCTGATAACATGCTAGAATTTTCGACATACTTTTTTTAGAAATCTCACCTCGGAACAACCTCAAAACGGACACACATGCCGTCGAGTCCCTCGCGGGGTAGGTATAGAGAGTAGTGCGCCAGTTCTCTCTAGCCTTACAGATTTCTATTGCTTCTTCCACATTCATCAGTCTCTGGCGCGCGGATTTTGAAAACTCTTGACGTTCACATCCCAGACATAGGTAGCATTATTAATCAATATAATTAAACATAGCATTTCATTAAATTAAAATAATAACCACTACCACTGATATTTTGGCATACCTAAGACCTAATGAATGTAGACCAAGCGAAAGAGGTAGGTATGTAAGTCTAGAGAGAACTGGCGCTCAATACTCTCTGCCTACCCTGTTAGGGATTCGGCGTGATGCTATGATGATGATGAAGACCTAGGATATAAGAAAATCTTTGTAGATATAACATTTAGAACAGAGATAAAGCGCAGCGGGCATGTATCGTTTAAAAAGACAGAAGATTGTAAACAAATAAAGTCTTGGTCTTGTCCATAAAATTCGTAGTGATATACGCTCAAGGATTAAATCTCTAACAAAGATTACAACGGATCAAAACATTACCCACATTTAACGACAGGATTAAAGTTGCACAGAATTATATTAATTTAACATATTAATTACAAGCGATAAACATTTACTGGTTCTAAATAATAAATACATTTGTAAAATAGGGCAGGATTAGTTCAGTTTACGGTTAAAAGGAGAGCAATTATGTTATGACTGTTACAAAATGATCGGTGCATAGTGCGATGTTTGGCAACAGTATCGGTGGTAAATTACTTTCCCATCACATGGTACTTGGACACAATGGCTACGGAGCAGAATAGAAAACCAATTGGTGCGGTTGCATAGATCGCTACTTTTGAAACCGCAACACCGTAAGAAATCACACTCACCTATATACAGTAGGTATCATATATGCTTTAAATTTTCTTATGTAAAAGAAATTGATCTTGTCATGGAAAACTTTAAATCCTGATAAATACTTTCCAAAACAAATACTGACTTGATAAGAGTATGTTTTAACAAGAAGTCATTATTAAGGATTTTCCATCGGTGTCTTTATACGCAAAGTAAATCTTTATCCTCGAACAGGTACATTCGAAACTGCAATCTTTACTTGCTGAAGACTAAGTAAGCCACTCGATCTCCACGACTCTGTATAGTTACCATCCGCCCAAATAGCAGTTGCTAGTACCTACTACACATTTCAAGGTGCTATTATTTTATTGGTCTATATTAGTAGCGGCCATAAAAGAAACGTGCAATTATCGACTTACCACCTGCATTTATGTACTTAAAGTTTACCTTTTAACTTGGTATTTGAACGTGATCGTCGTTTGGCTATCTGAATTCCTTCGCAGCGGGGAGCTAAGTGCCTAGACTCGCCAATACTGTAATTGTTTATTTATGGCTGATTAGGAATTCCGAATGCATCGATTGCTATGCTATTGGAGCAATTCATATCATTGGGCATTCCGTTGCCAACATGAGAAGATTTTTTCGATAACGCTATTTTATGACTCGAAGGGAATGTTATTCGCGTCTTGTATTGCAAGGTATGCTGTAAATACTATCAAGGAGAGCAATTTTTATGGGTATAGACTACAGTTTTTTTTTTATTTTATATTATTACTTAAAAAATAGCATGATATCAACTTCTAAGCATTCAATTATTTAAAATACCAGAAAAATACTAAAAGATTGTACTTACAACACGCTGACTTCCTCAGGTGGTACGAACGTAACGATGGCAATGAGAGTAAATACACTTCCTTCAAGATCTTATCACAAGGGTGTATGAAGGGGTAGGTAGATATATGTAAGTAGTACTCATACACCCATTTGCGCCGGAGATAAATTATAGGTGCCAATGTGACAGATGGCAACTCCATCGACATCACATATTCAAATACATATTCGTATTTGAATTTATTCTCAAACGTATGCAGATTTTCTTTCGATATTTTCCTGTACCCACTGTCTTTACGTACAGGAAAACTCATTGGTACAGTGTGGCGTACCAACGGCGTCATTTTTGAAATTGTTTAAGCTGTTTTCATATTTATTCATTAGAAGCTATCAAATACTCCTCTTTATAATATCATAATGCAGATTTTCAGTATTTGCACAGTACTTACAGTATACTTTTACTTAAGTGAATTACTTACCATCTTAAAAACAGTTCCAAGCTAAACTAG